>JASANA010001902.1:0-52253 GCA_030248095.1 Ptycholaimellus sp. GST1_10
GGGTGCAAACTATCGGGTGCAAACTATCGGGTGCAAACTGTCGGGGTGCAAAGTAGTGCGGGTGCAAACAGTCGGGTGCAAACTGTCGGGTGCAAACTGTCGCGGGTGCAAACTGTCGTAGAACCAACTTATACTGACAGTGAAAAATTAAGAAATAACATACTATATAAAAAAGAATGAAAGCTAAGGATAAACAATTTTCTGGATAATGTAAATACCATAATTTGCAAAAAAAGAATGAATAATTGGACAAAATGATCACGAATGAAACTAATAAATTAAACAAGATAGCCAAAGAGAATTGGAAACTTAAGTTGGGAAATTTTAAATAAATGAATTCAAAATCAAAATCGAAAAATATTCAGTAATCAATCAGCGAAGGTTATGATGTGCACCGCAGTCCATCAAAAACTAATTTTCGTTTCATATATTTGAAATAAATTTGAAAAATAGGAAAACCAATGCTCAAAAAAGAACACAAATCACACGAATTATGACCTATTAAATGTATACTAACAATAAAAAAATACAGACATGAAATTTACAAAATCTTAAAGAGTAAAAATATTTTCAAGTTTATCAGCTTTGTTAATAACCAAATGTTATTTCGCAAAGTGAAATGAATTCAATCAAACACAATAAAGACATAAAGCAAAGAGAATATTCAAAGAGAGCCAAACAAAATTCACTTACAAAATATATGTCAACAAAAATGTGACGTTTCCCAAGCCGGTTTCGTCGGCCTATGTCGATGAGGCGGGTGGAAGGGAGGCCAGGATCAGTCTGTATATTTTCCCCGAGATGCCCTAACCTGTTTCCGCTCTGCGTCCCTTCCCTTCCGGTGACGATGAAAGAGAATCTGGCTAAGTTACTGCTGTATTACTGAAATTGTGAATCTCCGCTTCAGTGTTTTTTCTCTCTTAGCTGGTTTCTTAAAAATAGCTTGGGCATAAAGGTGATGAAATTTATTTGATTCATCTTATCATGAAACTAGCTTGGGCCATAAGGTGGTGAAATTAAATCTGACACTCTTATCAGGAAAATATGCTTACTAAATTTTGAATTTTACTAAAGAGCTAAGAGAGCCCAGATAATTTTCACCATTGTTCTTTTTTAAATTTATGAGAGGTTAGAGTAAATCATAAATATTTTAATTGATTTGCACAAAATCTTTGCATTTAAATTTCCATTATATGAAATTAATGTTGGTAGCAAAACGAAAACTGGGAAAATATTAGAAAATTTCTAAAAATATTATTTTTTCATTATAATGCATATTTTTTGCTCAATGTTAACTTATGTTTAGTTTTTTTTATAGCTCTACCCAAACAATAATCGTAGGGTGGCCAAAATTTCCTGGGCTCTCTTAGCTCTTTAGTAAAATTCAAAATTTAGTAAGCATATTTTCCTGATAAGAGTGTCAGATTTAATTTCACCACCTTATGGCCCAAGCTAGTTTCATGATAAGATGAATCAAATAAATTTCATCACCTTTATGCCCAAGCTATTTTTAAGAAACCAGCTAAGAGAGAAAAAACACTGAAGCGGAGATTCACAATTTCAGTAATTTCATCCACTTTGAACAGCCAAAGGCCCAAAAAACCACCAGAAGCCGAATATGTACAATGCTTTAGGATAAAGTTAATGGCCTGGTAGAAGGCAATGATGACAAGGTGAAAGCAAATGGACTGCAGATTCGTAAGTTATGCCCAAAATTAATTATATGGTGCAGAGTTTGAGGCAAAAAATCCTTAAGAATGCCCTAAGACGAAGTCGATGATGAGCTGCTTGTTCACCACGGCCTGGTAGAAGCCCATGAAGACAATTTGTAAGCAAATGGACACAAGATTCGTAATCTATGCCCCAATTTATCTATATGATGCAGTTATTGAGGCCAAAAACCCTTTAAAATGCCCCAAGACGAAGTTGATGATGAGCTGCTTGTTCACCATGACCTGGTAGAAGCCCATGAAGACAATGTGTAAGCAAATGGACACAAGATTCGTAATCTTCACCCCAATTTATCTATATGATGCAGTTATTGAGGCAAAAAAACCCTTTAAAATGCCCCAAGACGAAGTTGATGATGAGCTGCTTGTACACCATGGCCTGGTAGAAGCCCATGAAGACAATGTGTAAGCAAATGGACAAAAGATTCGTAATCTACGCCCCAATTTACCTATATGGTGCGGTTATTGAGGCCAAAAACCCCTTAAAATGCCCCAAGACGAAGTTGATGATGAGCTGCTTGTACACCATGGCCTGGTAGAAGCCCATGAAGACAATGTGTAAGCAAATGGACAAAAGATTGGTAATCTACGCCCCAATTTACCTATATGGTGCTGTTATTGAGGCCAAAAACCCTGTAAAATGCCCCAAGACGAAGTTGATGATGAGCTGCTTGTACACCATGGCCTGGTAGAAGCCCTTGAAGACAATGTGTAAGCAAATAGACAAAAGAGTCGTAATCTACGCCCCAATTTACCTATATGGTGCTGTTATTGAGGCCAAAAACCCTTTAAAATGCCCCAAGACAAAGTTGATGATGAGCTGCTTGTACACCATGGCCTGGTAGAGGCCCTTGAAGACCAGATTTGCACCTATGGTTGTTTGGTATCAAATCGTATCTATTTTTCAAGCCGGTTTCATATCTAGACTCAAAATTAACTTAAACCATCGCCACTGGGCAGCATATCTTTTTTAGGATTATTACATTATTACAGTGCACCCTATAAGTCAAAAATGGTCAAAAAAAATTTCAAAATTTAATTTTTTATAGACAGGTTTTGTGTAGTTTTTGGCCAGAATTCCGAATCTGTCCTTGTTTTTTCCCTCCGAGCATTCTAGAAAAAGTTATTCAAGATTTTCGGTTTTTTTTTGTAAGGGTCCCCCCTTACGTTCAATCGATTTTCCAACCTCAATTTTGGCATAAAGGAGGCCGAAAATCAAAATTCTGGACCCACCATGGCACCCTCCAGGGTCGATATACTATAGTGACGTTGAGACTGGAGCCCCAGATATTGCCAGTATGCCTCCCGGTCAGAACGTACGGCGGACGGCGGACGGCGCACGGCGGACGGTGGACAGCGGACGGCAGACGGATAACGGACGGACACTTTTTAAAAAGTTTTTTGGCCATAACTTTCCCAATTCTCAACCAAATTTGGCAAACTTTTTTTTTGATTAAAGCTCTGTGTTTGCTGCGTCCATTGAGCCTACTCGCAGCGCTGTAAACTGCCCATGGAATATTTGGCAGGCAATCATATTTTCAAAATCCGTAATAGGGTTGGTCCTTGGCTAAGAGGGGACTGTGCTTCCGCTTCGCTCGCACGGCCTCAATTCCACCACAGCGTTTGGTAAAGCAGAGAGCTGATTAGCTTTTCTGTACCTCAACCGACCACCTCTACAATGCTACTACAATGTCCGGCACTGCTTGCGCCAACTTCCACTTCCGCAACAACTTCCAGCCTTTGGACTTCGCCGCCTTCCACCAGCAGCGATCGAGCCAAAGGCCCCAGTCACCAATCTACAGAGCCAGGACAGCGAATCGAGCCCAGCCTTCAATGCCGGACTTCGCTTTGCTGCCAGACAGGACACCCTGCAGCCCCAGAACTTCACTCAGCCAGAGCCGGCCTCGTGAACTTCTATGCGGCAGCAACTGCGACTACGCTGCATGGAATTGAAAATTGACTTTTAAGTCTCTTTTCAATGTCCGTTCTTCGTCAGCAACATCGCAGCGCCAAGTTTCCAGCCATCACGCCATCCTTGGGCGGTAAACAGGAAACTCTGACGTCACACGGCACACTTGCTACCGTAATCCGCTGCCACTAAGGGTCTTGAAGCGAACTGAAAAGTTCTCTTCAAACAGCATCTCCTTTTGATGTTTTCATTTTATCCTTGCTGATTTTATGAAATCATTGAACGCTGACGATTGAGATGACATTCGACTCTGCATCAGAGCTTTGAAAATTAACTGAAAAGTTTCTTTTCATGCTGACGTCATCAACGTTGTCTTCAGAATTTCATCATCCTGAAAGGGATTTTGAATATTCTCTGCAGCTGACAGCTACCAGCGTCAACCCGTCTTCGATGCCAGACTTTGTAATTGGCCATTGTCAATTGTCAAAGATCTTCGCTGCCAGCTCCAATCAACGTCGGCATGGACTCAACTCCCCTGATTGGGCATCGAAAACTAACTGCAAAGTTGTTTTCATGCCGTCTATGCAAGCATCAACGATGACAATTTCATTATCCTTGGACAGATCTTGAAATTGCCTGCAGCCATTAGCAAACCGCACATTCGCTGCCCAAGTTCGAAAATTGGCTCCGGTTAGTTTTCAAACTCCTGGCCTCTGCTGCAACCTCGCCGGCCAGCCAGACCAGATATCCAGCAAAAGCAACGTTTATGCTGCTAGCGTTTTGGGACTGTCTCTGACAATTCTCAAAACTTCCTGCTGCCTGCTGCAACCTCGCCGGCCTGCATGTTTATGAATCCTTGCCGATTTATAAACTTTTGAGCATCGCTGAAGAAAAGCCAGCCAGCTTCAGAGTCAATTGCCGTCCTTCGACATTGCTTCATTTACGGATCTTTATGATCAAGTAAATGCTGAAAAGCAATGCTGAACAACCAGGGCCAAACTGACTCAAGAGCGGCCTCTGCTTTCTGCGTGGACGACTTGGCCGGGCACAGCCTAGTGGACTACCTCCACTGCTGCTTCTACGGCCTCCCAGTCTTCCACGACCTCAGCCTGCTCACCTGCGGCCAGAAGGACCTCTTCGAGGACGGCGCCGGCTATGAGCACTACGCCTCCAAGGCCTACTTCCCCTGCGCCTGTCTCTGCCAATGTGCATCGGGAGATTGTGCTAATAACCCGCCCCTCCCCCTCCTTCTGCCCGCCGTTGAAGATAGTGTCGATTCCGGACAAAGTCCGCCGCTTTTGCTACGGCTTCCTGGAGCACCACAACTGCGTCCAGATCTCTAAGGACTGCAACCAGTGCGGCATGCTGGGCGGCTTCGACTGTGGCCTCTGCCACTTCCAGCCCAACAGCAGCCACACTGAACCACTCCAGGCCTCCGTTCCAATCAACGCCGACTATGGCTTGCGGCCCATCCTCTACTCCAGCAGCAAGCCATGCAAGTCCAGCATATCCGCCTTTTTCAACCTCGGCAACTACATGGACATCTCCAGTGCCATGCAGCCCTGCCCATTGGAAGACGCCTTCACCCAGTTCCTCCAAAGGGCCTCAAACCCGCCTTCCTCCTTAATGCGCCCCTAGAGGTTGGTGGTGTACATGGCCTATGGAAACCTGGGTGGCTTCCACAACCGCTTCTGCAACTTCATGACTGCGTATGCTGTCATGCAGTTTGCCTCCTGGAAGATGTCCTCCGCAGACCCTTTTAAGGTCTCCTGCCCTACACCCTTCCCCTTACTCCGCCCAGCAGTAAGAGGTTGGTGGTGTACAAGGCCGACGGGAACATGGACGGCTTCCTGACTGGCTTCAGCCAGTACGCCGACAAATGGGCTGACTTCGATCCCATCGCCGCCTCCTAGACTTTGCACTATCTGCGAAGATATGCAAACTCTATCTATGCTTCTTTCGACAAATCCAAAATGGGCAAGAGAGACGCTAAACAAGTTTGCATAACTCAAAGGCCTATTTTGGAGCGGCGTTCTGGAAGCGTGGCCGCGCTCTTCCACCTCGACTTTGCCTGCTCTATGGCTGGCCACAAAAGCCTCCTCTGGGCTGGCCTCCTGAAAGCAGCTTCCTAGGACTTCAGCTCAGTATGGCAAAGAACTGAAGAAACCATGCTGGCACGGTCTCTGCAATTGCTCACTGTCATCCCGAGCTGCATTCAATTCCTTCGCTGCAGCTACCAGAGCAATTGTCCAGTGTCATCCCGAGCAGCGTCGATTTCTACCTCTGTCAACCCAAGCAAATTCGACATTGTCATCCCGAGCTGCGTCATCTCTTCGCATCTCTCACAACGACTATTTGCTCAGCGTCAACCCGAGCTGCGGAAAATCATCACAGCCAAAACAGAGAGAGAGACCAGCCCATGTCATCCCGAGCTGTGTCTATCTTCGCCGCTGTAAACCCAAGCAAATTGGCTCTTTCATCCCGAGCTGCGTTCAATTCTTTGCAGCTCCACAGCTACAATTTGCTCCGCGTCATCCCAAGCTGAATCAATCCACGACACTGTCAACCCAATCAAATCGCCTCCTGTCATCCCAAGCTGCGTCATTCTCTTCGCAGCAGCAGTAGAGACAATTTGCTCAGTGTCATCCCGAGCTGCGGCAAGTTGAGATGGCTGTCATCCCAAGCTGCGTAACTTCAGTGCACCTCTCAGAACGGCCTCAACTCAACGTTGCAAGAAGCGAACAGAAAGTAATACTTTCTGCAATTGATGGCCATTGGCCTGTTTTCAATGCCTCAAAGAGCCTCCTACAAAGGCTCTCCGCAATCCTCCAAGCGGCCCAGCCTCAACAAGAAGCCCATGCCCTGCTTCTTCTACATGGCCGCCATTAACAACATCTGCGTCCCTTACACCTCTATACCCCCCTCCATCCTCAATTGCAATAGGCATTTAAGCTTGCCCTGCTTAACGCTCCGCCTTTTGCATCAACGGCAAATGCATCCCCTCTTCTGTCTTTAATTGGCCTGGGCCTCCAAAACTCCGTTCACGGCACACAAATCACCTTGCCTACTCACTTTTCTGCTGCCAGCCGAGAAGGGAGAGTACCCTGGACGGGAACCCGGACGAAATGGCCAAGGTCGAACTGATCATTGGACAGAAGACCAATGCTCGCATCGCTGCCATCAACGTCATCACCAATGACACCTCAAACCCCCTCTTCAATCCTTATCTGGAGGGGAGCCGAAGACTAGCTTCTTCTATTGCCGCTTCGAGATCATTGCATTTCGCAGCACCGGCGCATTTGCAAGTCTTCATAGCACCCCCTCTCTACTCCAGCCTCCCAACCTGGGCCAGTCAAGATTGGCCTCAAATGCGCTTCGCTCAGCCAAGCACGCCTAGCTGGGCATCTCCGAGATGCAGAACCTCTCCAGCCAGCACCTCTGGGACAGCACACAGACGGACGCCAACATTCTCCTACACCCTCTCACCCTGCCCATCTATACCTCCAAGCATCCCTTTGCAGAGCAAGAGAAACGCCTCAGTTGCTCCGGCAAATGCCGCTTGGTCAGCGTACAGATGGACATCGACGAACCTGCTAAGCCTCCCATCACCTCCACTACTACACCTGCAACCATCAAACACTGTTCCAATTCAACTTGGCCAAGGTCGCCGAGCTGAACACCTGGAGCTTCTAGCGCATCTGCGACAAGCACGGCCTCAACCAGCTCTACCTTGGCAGCGAATTGATGAACAGTCCGATTGCGCACCTTCATCCTACCCCTCTGCCTCCTCCTTAGAGGCCTTGGATGGAGCGGCATCAAAAAGCACCCTCAAAGGCTTCGCCGTCTTTGGCCTGAAAGCAGGGCAAGAACTCCTCCGCCCAGCCCCAGTCAGCGGAGCTAATCAGCCCTGCCTTCAAGTTAACGCTGAACGGGAACATTAAAGTTTAACTTTAGTGAACTATTTGGTGGAAATTCAATGCTTCTATTATCCTAAAAGCGGATTAAAGAAGAAGTCTCAAGAGCTTCGGTTCTACGGCATCTAACTAAGATTTGCTGGCCTTCTAAATGGTGCAAATCTGCAAGGACTGCGGCTTCAAGGCCTCCGCCTACGGCTTCGGCTCTGGCTTCCAGGCCTCCACCCTCCACAAGATGCCCATTGACCGCCACTCATTCACCGCCAATCAACCGATTGCCCAGAATGATGCGTCAATGATTTTCAACGGCCAACACATTTCCTCCCAGCTTTCAGCTACTGAAATGCGTATGGCATGGGCCTCCGGCCAACTCCTACTCGGCCTTCTTCATCAAGCTTGGCAGCATCTGGATCGCTCTCAACTGCAACATGAACAAGGCACTGGCCTCCGGCCACTCAAGGATGGCCTGAATTGGCAGGCACTGGCCTCCGGCCACTCAACGATGGCCTGAACTGGCAGGCAGAGGCCTACGGCCACTAGGAGTTCAGACTGTCCCTGCACTCCCGCTCCAGCAGCCTTCCTCTGTGGACTCTGACAGTGGATGGAAAGTACCAAACAGCAGTAACTCACTCAAGTCAATCTGTCCCTGCAGTTCCCCCTCAGCAGCCTTCCTCTGTGGACTCCGACTGCGGGTGGGAATTGGCAAACAGCGTGACTCAACCTTCAAGGGTCAACCCCCCTCATCTCTAGCAGCCTTCCTCTGTGGACTCCGACTGCAGACTTGAGGATGACCACGATGCCACATCTGCACTTCGCATTTCTTTCACAGCAGCCTTCCTCTGTGGACTCCGACTGTGGATTGAACCTTGAACTCAGATGCCAGTGGAAAGCCCCGTCTAAGAGCTATTAGGAGCCAGCGGGCAACAACTACTTGGCCTCTTGCTACTCAATCCGTCACCCTTATGGGGGGGAGGCGGAATGACTGCAAGGGCATGCCCTGCCCACCCTCTCCCGCATTGCTGAGGAAGCGGGAGAGAAGCAGGTTTCAAGGCAGGGGCAGCCAACATGGGAGCGGCTGCCACGTGAGGGAGCTGGCAAAGCACCTTCATTCTTACTCACTTTGGGCAGTAGGCCCACCATGTTACTCTGCAAGGCCTAAAACGCCTGTGCCACCTCGCGCCATCGACGGATGGGAGGAGGATGCAGAGGAGAGCAAATTTGTCTTACAGGACTCTGAGCTGACGAGCACAGAATTTGCAACCGCGCAGGCCTACTAGGAGGCAAATGACAGCGCCCAGCCTACCAGGTGGCTGGTATCAACGCGGGAAGGAGTACGGAACACAAAATCCTCAGCCTCCGTCGAACTCCCCCAGGGGATGATTCGACAAGTGCAGACTACGAGGAGTCTGCTTAGCAGCCAAATTGGTGGCTGATCTCGTCAGTGCAGGCCATGAGGAGCCCACCTTGCAGCCAAACTGGCAGCTGACTGGATAAGCGCAGACTACTAGGAGTCTGTTTAGCAGCCGACTACGTGGCTGATCTCGTCAGTGCGGGCCAGTAGGAGCCCGCCTTGCAGCCGAACTGGCGGCTGACTGGACGAGCGCAGACTACTAGGAGTCTGCTTAGCAGCCGACTACGTGGCTGATCTCGTCAGTGCGGGCCAGTAGGAGCCCGCCTTGCAGCCAAACTGGCGGCTGACTGGACGAGTGCAGACTACAAGGAGTCTGCTTAGCAGCCGACTAGGTGGCTGATTTCATCAAGTGCGGACCACTCCGAGTCCGCCTCGCAGCCAATGACGGCTGATCTCGATGAGCGCGGACTACTACGAATCCACTTCACAGCCAGACAAGTGGCTGATTACGGCAGTGCAGCCTACTACAAATCCGCTTAGCAGCCAAACTTGTGGCTGATTTGAGTAGAGCGGACGAGAAATCATCCGCTACGAAAACCAACAACACCGTCTCAAGAACAGAAGCTCATTGAGAGCCTTTGGAGTGCTGCATTGCGACTGTTTCAAATAGTTCGTGGAGTGCACGGCAGCGAACGTTAGCTAACAAGGATTGGCTAAAACCACCGCGCCAATTTGCCACCTACACAAACCCTCCGCCTACCATTTGTCACTGGGCAAAAACAGCCCCCTCAGCAGGCACCCCTTCACTGCACACTCCACCCCCAGCGCACCACACACACACACCTCCCCTGCAAAACACCCCCACTCCGGCCAGCAAGAACCTGCTCCCCCAGCCTTCGCAAGAAGGGCAGCAAGAAGAGAGGGAGGACTAATTGCTCCCCCCTCCACTCCCCCTCCGCGGGCCTACGTTTTTTGGCGCAAGCTCTGAAAAAGCAGCCCCCAGAGAGCGCAAACAATGGGAGATTAATGGTCCTCCTTACAATCACACCCTACTCCCTGCGCCTCTCTCCAGAAAAAAGCGGCCTCTAAGGGATAGCAAGTGCAGACGACGGATGACTCCGCCCCGCCACAACCCCCCGTTTTTTGCCCCTTCGCAAAAAGCGGCTTCCCCATCGCTCCGCCTCAGAGCCAGGATCGTTAATGATCCCCCTTTCTCCACCTAATGGCCCTCTCCATCAGCTTTACACTCCCTTCTTCCACACTGACTGAGCCAGACCGGAGCTCCTAATGGTGATAAATGCAACCGAAGCTTTCCTAGCGCTCCAGAGGGACAGGCCTCCGCCAGGCCTGTTTGGCCCCCCACACCCACAGGAGCTCGGAAGTGCTTCCCCTTCATCACCATTAGCCCCGCCCCCAATGCGGGGGGAGGATCGGCAGTACCCCGCATCGTCAACTCTTCCGCCAGATCATTTCCCAACCAAGGCACCCAACCCCCCCCCACCCCCATCGGATTGACTTCCCAGCTTTGTGGACTTAGTCCGTTCACTCAGCTAGCAATAGCCCAGTCCAACAACCACTCAACATCACCGCCAGTGATGGCCACGAGACAGCAGCCACACCCTCTTCCAGCGCCATGCTCTCAAGGAACTCCTGGCACCCACCGGGACAAGAGGAACGCTTCGTCGAAAGGCCACCCACTCCGCCACCTTCAATGCAAACTCTACTTCCACCACCTGTCACCACCCACTCGCAAGACCGTGTCCGCCTCCCCAACCTGCGCTTCAACTACGACCTCAGGAAACGAGCGGCTAAGGGAAGACGCTGGGTTGAGATGGTGCCGATCGTCGAATGGGAGGAAGAAACGGGAGAGGACCAAGGAAAGGACACATGGACCCGATTGTGGAGAGTCCTGAACATAGACCCAATCGGACCGAACGTCCTTCGCAGCCTCTCCGGCGGATTTCCCTGCAACCTTCACGCCCCCCATCATCTATTCATGGGGACACTGGATCTCCAGAGGGCAGTAGGGCCACGAACCTCAAATCGGGAAGCACGAAGTTGGGAAGACACGAGAACGCAAAGACACTGTCTCTCATTTGTTCATTTCCAAGTCGCAACCAGGAAGGAGGTGTTCCAGCTACCCTACTTAACAAAGACACTGCGGATCCTAGATGTCACCGATCGCTTGGACAGCCTTAAGAATTTCTTTCGGCATCTGCTGCCGTTCTTCAATGCAGCCGAAGCTCTGGAGGAGCTGAGGATTAGGACAATGAAGCCCAAGATATGGAATGCCCTGCCAGACACCATCACCCGTCTCTCGTACTTCCAAGGATCGCTGGGAAAACTTCCAAAGATCCGCCTCAGAGTCATCCACTGTTGGGAGCTGTCGGAAGTAACCCTGGAATACGTCGCACCCAATCTGGAAGAGCTACGTCTCCACGGAGGGCAAGGGACGGACCCCTCATCAGAGCAATGGCTTCATTTCCAGCAACTGCCACGACTTCACCGACTCCGTCTCCGAGTCGGAAGCGATCGGAACTCATTCCGCCAGATCGAATGGAATGCTCCACTCCCACAACTCCGACACCTGGCGTTCGAAAGGACGGACAAGATAAGGACCCTGAACTTGAAGGAACTGGCACCAAACCTGGTCTCCGTTGAACTTCCCTGGGTGCAACTACCAGACCCGGCCGAGCCCTCCTTCTGGGACCTGCTTCCGTCGGGGCTGGAAGTACTTCGGATAGAGGACCTCGCTGGTTCTGCTCCAGTCTCTGGACGCCGCCCGCTGAAGAGGCTCCGACTCCTGGAGTTGGGTGACACGCACGATGAACTGCCTGTTCTGACACCGGCAGTGACAACAGTTCGACTCTACAACACGCTGCCGGAACTCCCTTCAATGGTGTCCAAGCTCAGACTACACTGCAAGTTCCAAGAGGATTTCCCGAGGATGGAGAGGCTGCTTTGTAGCTTACCCAACTTGAAATCCTTGGCGCTCTACGATGGCTCGTGGGATGGAGAAACGGAAGAGGACTACTCTGCCCTGTTCCCACAGCTCACCTCCGTTACCCACTTCAAGACCGACTTTCACACCTTCCGGACGGTTTTCATTCCCGAGAGCCGCCCACTGAACGACGGATTTCCCATGCCCCAAGGAAAACTCCTACCTCCAAACCTCAAGGTGCTGCAACTCGAACATGTCGGTCCGTTTGGACAGGGACTCGCATGGAGCAACGACTCGAGCTCCCCACGCCAGGACATCGGTGGAGCCCGGTTGGTGAGAATCCTGCAGACGATGGCGACGGTGAAGTTTCCATTCACGTTGGAAATGAACCGACGAGTCCCTCTCGACCGGATGGCACACATCCTCCGGCAAACGCACCGGGAGCGTCCGATGGACTTGGTCGTCAAACAATTCGTCCTGCCCAAGCATTACCATCGCTACGTCTTCTCTCGGAGACTCGAGAAGGCTAACTGACAGCCTGAGCCATCAGAGGAGGCACGGACGCCGTCAACAACCCGGGACTGGAGGGGATCCACTGGATTCCCAATTCCTTCTGTTCCCTCCCTTCCCTTGCGCCCAACCTCCTCGACCCACCTGTCATCGACTTCTTCTTTTCCTCCGCCTCCCTTCTCTGTATTCTATTGGAAAAGACTCGCTTCCTGCACCTGTCTACCCACCAAAGACGCCGAAACTGTAAAGGGGTCGCTATGAGCAAGCAACGCGGAAATGCAATAAGAAAAAGGAGCAGCAGTGTGTGACACTACAATCGGGACAGCTTGGCTGAGAATTGCGCGGCCGAGTCTCCTATGGAATCCCCAGCTCGGATGACTCGTGTTTCACGGCACTCTTGAGCTAGTGACCCAAACTAAGACATGAGCCTGTTGTAGCTGGAAGTGCTTAGTGACCGGAGACGAATACAGACATTCTACCGTCACCACACGACCAGACTCAATATGCCTGCTCTGCCACCTAATTCGGCCTCTCAGTGTTACCAATGCCGGAGAGTCTTCGACCCCGTCAACCGCCTAGCCTGCGATCGATGCGAAAGAGATCAGTGTCCAACTTGCGCGCAAGAAGACCTGAGCCTACTCTTTGGAACGAGGGACGCGACGCGAGTCATGACGCTCTGTCACCATCTGATAGACAGGAGCCCCGCCTCATACCAATGTCCGGACTGTGCCCCCAGGGACCACGCGGCACTGTGTTCCGCTGTGGAACAGCTCGTCGCGCAAGGGGTTTTCCACTCAGCGAACCTAGCCATCCTGCTCGGTAACGAGGAGAACGACGAGTGCAAGAGGCAGTTCTTGGCAATCTGCGACCTGCTCTACCAGGATGCTTGCGCTCGATTGGGTTACCACGGAAGTCGTCCTCCACCAGACGCCGTCGCAATCCGAGCTGAGGAGAACAGCCCCTGCCACATGGATACAACTTCCAATCACAGCAATGGGACTCCCATCGCTCCATTGGAAGGCTTACTATCGGACAATCGAACCGACGACCAACCATGGCCCGACCCACCGGCACCCATGCGTCAGGCCTACATTAATTGGAGTCATGCGTCGCAAGCCGTCACTCAAATGGAAGTGCAACTCGACAACCTCTCCGCAGACGACCCGCGACGTCCGGAACTCCAGCGGCACTATCAAGGATTACTCTTCACCCAACGTCAACTACAGGCAGTCGCGGAGGAAACGGCGGTGGCCAACGGGATCACAGGCTTCATTCTTCCGACAAATAGGTGGCCGGGGGAGAATGGACAGTACTCGTCATCACGACTGTCGTACCCGATGCCGACCATTCCCCCCATCCCACACCCGCCATTGCTTCTCTCCACGCAGCCACCGCCGAATACAAACCCTCAACAAGGACTCCCCCAAGTCCAACCACTAGGAGCACCGACAATGAACCTACGACAGCCATGGCTTCACCCTCAGACTCCCGGAGCCATGTATATGATGGGGAACCAGCCGTCGATAGGTCACAGGTCTACGGTGGACTCCAGGGCAGTAGAGGGAGAAACAGTGCCAACGTTGGGACTGCCAACCCCAGCCTACAGCGAAGTGCCCGTCAGAGCACTCACCTTCCCACAAGTACCCCCAAGCTATAACGAGGGCATACGAGGAATCCGGGATCAAGTACTTCCCAACCCAGGGATCACACTCCGGCCGCAAGGACCTGGAAACCTAGTCCTTGTACATCCGCCCCCGCAACTTGCTGCACTCAACCACCCACCCAGGACCATCATACCACACCCGGCCTACCCGTCACCACCGAGAGGAGCCTCTCCTCTACATCAGCGCCCACCAGTACAGCTGAGAGTGCCGGACAATTTAAGACAGTCCTTTCAACAATACAACTCCCCCTTTTTAGTCGCAGAGCCAGACGACTCAATGACCAACGTCCTCCTTCAATTGCCTCAACAAATGCTTGGTCTGCCCTCCTACCAAAGCGCCCTGACATGTCCAAGGGCGATTCCCATGCCTCCACACTACGAAGGAGAAGCCATAAGGACTCAGACCCTCATGGAGCATCTCCGCCCAGGGATATTCAACGACCTGATAGCCCAACAACAGGCAACCACGGTAGAGATGAACGGAAATCATCGACACGAGAACAGGACGCTAGACGGGCCGGTAGGACGTCAGCTGCTGGGACAACTACGTTCGACATCAACGAATCCGGAGGAGGAACTAGGTCAACGTTCCCAGAGAGCCACGACCGAACTGCAAGGTTTGAGCCTGAGGGGCCGCATGCAAGACCCATTCTGGAGAACATGGGTGCCCAAAATGAATCACGCCCCCCGACCATCGGGACCAAGGCCCGATTACCAAAGTGTGCTGACCGACCATCACAGAGCTGTCAGCCAACGACGACCCCCCATCTTTCGGGAAGACGCGGCGGTGGGATTTGCTTGGGACATATTCATCCCAGCAGCTCCACGGCCCAGGCACCCCTCGTCCGAGGAGGTCTTGGCAGATTTCCTACGTGCAGAATCCATGGGCATGGCCCTCTCATACCCGGACCATGGAGTAGCCGGATTCCAACCAGGAGCAGGGAGACGCTCAGGAAGACCACCTTCCATGGGTCCCACCCGGCCAGCGGAAAGAGCAGTCCGGGACCCCATCACACGGCCATGTTCAGCTACGGCTCAGATGGAACAGAACCAACAAGCACCGGAAGCCGGATTGGATTCTCATGTGCTCGTACTACCTGAGCATAGGATAAGAATACCGGCATGCCCTCGAGAGTGCCTAGAACCCACCCCCGAGGTCAGGCGGATGTCCGAGACTCCTGCTTGCCCACCACGCTGGGTGGATAACTACCTCTCGGCCCACCGGCAGGATGACAGTACCTGAGCCTGTCTGGATGACAACAGTGCCTATCCAAGTAGTCCAGACCAACCTCGCCCACGAAGCATACCACCACTCGGTAGTGCGACATTCACCCACGTGCCTCACCCCAACGCCACGGAGGTTTGACGCAATTCAAGCACCAGCGAAGAGGATCACTGGCGGTCAGGACACACTCCAGACCTAGCGTCGGACAACACTGGCCATGAGACACGGTCACAGAGCGACACTCTCGACAATAGAGGCAATCCCATCATGCTCACCTTCCCGGCGCTACTCTACTCAGATGACTGGATGGAAAACATAGACACACACTGCATCCTCGACTCCAGATCCCAGATGACCATCATCTCCAACCGGATCGCTAGATGACTGGCCCTGGAGACACGAGAGGTGAAAAGAATCAGCACCGGAAGCTTTGGATGCAGAGAACAGCGTAAGATAAAGATGCGGAAAGTCAGGCTCAACGTCCTAACGCCCAGCGGGTTCAAGTTCAGCATGGAGGCATGGACTCCGGATGGTGAGATCTGCCCACCTCTCCTCCTGGAACCACCACTTCCAGAGGAGGACTGGGACCAAATCCACCACAGATATCCCGACCTGCTGAACATGCCCCCTCAGAGGATGAGATGGGAGATGGAAGTTGACATCCTCTTTGGACAGAACGTCTTGTCTTTTGTCCTCACCAGTGCCGCGCCGCAAAGCTTCGCGATCCGTCCAGACCTCTTCATCTTCCCGAGTCCCTTTGGCTCCTTCCTAATGGGGAACGCAACTTTGCCATTCACGATCAGAGAAAACCATCACCAGAGGAGTACCGTCCTGATGAATGGAAAAACGGAGCGCATAAGAAGGGATGAGGAGAGTGATGGACCAGGACCGCGAAAGAGACACTGCTTAAGTATCGAGAATGTAGTTGTCCCTCCCCTCACTTGCCAATGGTTGAGAGAGATCTTGGACAACCGGTTTGATCCCCTTGCCAAACATGGGGCGTCAAGGGAGAAGCTGAGGGTTCTGGAGCGAGACCTGATTTGACGCCATTACCAACTTGATGAGGAGATCTATGAGCCCTTACACCGTTTCGTCTGGGCTGAGCTGGTGAAAGCTAGGGAACAGCTGGAATGAGGGAACGTTGGAGGGAACCGCAAACATCCCTTGTTTGTTGATCAAGGTAGACCTGAGGACATGCTCCAAGATGATGTCGCGGCAGGACCCTCATCAAGCATGCTCATGATGGGAGTAGACTGGAGCGAGATCGAGACAGACTTCTCGATTGCCAACCTCATGAGTGACGACGATCTGGGCCGGACGATCCGGGAACTGAGCTTAGGGGAAGCGATAGGAGAGCGGCCAGTGGTAACACTTCCGGGACCGGTCCAGGGGAAGGAGAAGGAAAGAACCATCGCGGAAACCGAGCTCCTGAAGGAGGGGAAAGTGATGCAGCCTAAACCACCACAAAGGAGGAAGATGCCATGGAAGACACCATACGTCTGCAACCTCCTGGAGAGCAAGGCTATAGAGTACTATATGCCAAGACAGGGGATGAAGGAGGGCCACTTGCCTTTGAGTAGAGTTCTCCAAGTTGGTACCCTCAAAGCTACGCTTCCCTTGGCGCACCTCCATCTGCCCCTGGAACACGACTACGTCACCCCACTCCCACGAGTGAAACAGATGAGGACACTTAAGGGCTATAAGAGAGCCAACGCCAACTACTTCACTATCAATGTCTACCATCAGACATTTATGCAGTGCCTGCAGCAGAGTCAAAGACTTAGAGTCGTGAAACTTCAAGTCATCTCACCCACCATTTGGAATGCTCTGCCACCTGGGATAGAGGGAGTGGCAGGGTGTAGGGGGACCCTGGGGCACCTCACGAAACCAAACATGAGATGGATGACCATCGGCTCCGGCATCTCCGTGACAGACGTGGTAAAGCAAGCTCCCGAACTAAGGAGGCTGACGATCTACAACCGCACCTATTTTGACAACAAGGACTGGGCGGCCTTGTCTCGGCTCCCCCGGCTCCGAGCTCTCCATCTCGGGTTGGAGACAACAACAGAAGATGTAGTGGAGATCCGTTGGAATCAGCCACTGCTTCCACTGAGAAACCTGACCTTCAACCGACAAGCGATGATCCGGATGCCTGATCTGCATAGGCTCACTCCCAACCTCAAGCGCCTTTCTCTGCCGCGGCTTACATCGGCAGGACCCAAGGAGGAAGCCGGGAAATGGTGTGCAGGAGTCTGGGACATGCTCCCGGCTGGACTGGCCATACTGAACATACAGACACGGGGAACCGAAACACCGCCCTGGGACGTGCCAACTGGATCAATTCTGCTGATGGAATTCAAACGGCTGAGGATAATCGGTCCATTTGTGGGTCTGAGTACTCTCGCGCCAAAACTTGACGCAGTCGCCACAGCGGATATTGAAGATCTGCCGACAACGGTTACCAAGGTGGAATATGTGGGCTGCACCTCCACGGAGGAACTACGGACACCACCCAGGAGGCTGTTACGCTTCCCGATGATGACGCACCTCGCGTTGCTAGACCTTCAAGGCCTAGAAACGGAGGCAGAGGAGCGACTCTTCACAAGAGTAGTGATGGGGGGACTAGGAGGAAGCACAATGGCTATGATGCTCATAGTGATGTGCTTGGTCATTCCAGCTACCATGCGGCCGACCTACCCAACTCCTTCCGCTACTCGGTCATTGCCAATGGACATGAAGTTCCAACTATGCTACCATCCCAACGGAGGTGGCCGACCCTTCCTTCTCCCAGAACGAGCCAGAGACTGCTCAGTGTATGAACAACCAGCCAAAAGATCGCATCACGAGGTGGACTTATGGCTTCCTGCTGCAGAAGGACCTAGCGTCCCGGCAGCTCAATGCATCCTGGAGATACTGACCATCAACATGCAGAGGGACAAACTGCTCCCCTCCCTCAAGAGGGAACCCGGCAGATCGATCAAGAGGATGAGCGTCCCCACTGACAAGTGTAATCACGCATGGACGGAGCAGGAGTTTAGAGGGTTGAAGCTAGTTCAACTGGACAACTCCCTCTGGGCCACCAACCGATCACAGTCTTGTGAGTGGCATCGCTGTTCCGACACCCACATCTACCAGATGGCCAACCTGTACCTTCTCGAGGGGATGGTGTATGCTGGACACCAAGCTCTCACTTTGGACCTTGGGTCTCTCAAAGGGTGTCATGTCGGAGAGGAGAGCTGTGTACAGCCCCAGTACACCATCGTCTGGAATGACACACCCATCCTCAGACACTGTCCCTTCCGTCACTTCAGAAGTTTCAAAGGAGAAGTGATGGGTTCTCAAGTGTGCCTTCCTCAGCTCTCCGCGACCTTCTCCACCTATCCTCCTGAGAAGAACTTTCCGTACACCAAACCGAATCTGGGATGTCTCCCGACCGGAATGCTGCTTTCGTACGAAGGAGGAGCGTTGTACATCAACTATACCAAGGGAGGCAGCGACAACAACTGATGGTCACAGAGCCCCTCCTCGAGGCGGGATAAGAGGGAAGAAGCGCCCCCCACGGCAGAAGAAAGGGAGAACTGGAAGAAGTGGGAGAGATGGGAGAGGCTGACTGACGAGCTCTTCAAGGACGCCAAAGAGGTGAAGGGACTGTCTCGACTCAACGACAAGGACGCAGTTCTAGAAGATGATCCTAACACTGGTCAAAGTCCACCCACGAAGGAAGGAAACACTCTTCAACCCAGGACCTACCCCTCGCGTCCGTCCGCCACGGCGACATCTCACCGAGATGTAGACAAAGATGTGCAGAAGGGGACCGTCCACGAGACGCTGGTTTGTATAGAAAGCTGGATTCAACAACATGATCCAGTGGAAGCAAAACTCCACTACATAGTGGACGAGCTGGTGGACTTGATAGAGAGAGTGGAATCAAACGACGAACATCGAATGTGCATGCTGGAGGAATGCCAGTACCAGATGCTGAAGCAGATGGTACAACTGAGCAGTGGCGGGTAAATGGTATTTTTTTGGCATTTTCCGTTTCCGTACAATTATGTGCGGTTTGCTTGAGGTCATCCATACAATTACGTTCATTGCCATTTACAAGCGTTCACTTGCAATTTGGGTTTTCCGTCCGTGTCGTGCGTTTATACCATTTACCCATGGGTCTAAAAGTCTTCTCTGAAACTGGGCTCCAAAATCCTAATGGAAGCAAAACAATGCACCAAACGAAAGGTAGATGAGATCTGGCTGGTGAAGCAATGTCAAAGGCAACTAGAGGTCTCGAACTAGATGGCGATTGGCTTGGAATAGCAATTCAGCTTCTACTGATTCTGGCCCTAGGCGGTTTCATTTCCCACTCAACAGTATCCCCATAGCCAAGAATACATGCTCTGCATCTGAGGATGAAGAAGGGAGTGAAAGGATGTTGAGGGCAAGTGTGCGGACAATGTTCGTCTGGCTCACCAGGGCAGCACGCTCTGGGTTGATCAGGCCCTCCGTCTTGCCTGTCCACCAGCGAAGGGGGTCTTCAAGATGCTCTGGCCTGTCTTTTATGATGGGAAGTGAAAGGCAGAGGGACCAGCAGCTGTGTCTCGAGGTGAGAGCTCTGCGTTCTGGTAGAGGGCGAGAAGAGACTTGGCATGGTTGAGGGCTGATTCTTGACGGAGAAGTAGGGGGTGCAGTTGCTCGTCGTCCTCAGCATCGCCACCCAGCGGCTCCACTGGCGTCTCGGACAGGTTGGTGAAGCTGGGGGCAGCGAACAGGTCATCGAAGTCCGCCAGCTCATTGCTGCACTTTTTCTGAGACTGCGGCACTGTCAATGTTGGACATTTGTACACCAGTTGCTGAGTTGGATTGGATGATATGAACCTTCCTCCACCTCTTGTGACTGTGAGTTAGGGCAGCGCTTCTTAGGGGCAGATGGCACAGCTCCGCCTGGCTGCTCATTCTCCTGCTCATCCTCCCGGAAGAACTTGGCGGCGACATCGCTCTCAATGAGGTCCATCAGATGGGTGATGGCAGCTGCCTTCATCCCCGGCGACAGACGGTCCCGCTCCCGTGGGTCGAGGAAGGCTGCGGCAGCTGGCAGTGGATTGAAGTTGGGCAGGCGGTGGTCCAGGAACTCGGAGAAGCGGGCCTTGATGTTGTCCTTCAGCCGGCTGATGAAGGCTTTGAGGTACTGGTTGGTGGATGGGCGGACGAAGATGGTGTTGATCTCATGGACGATCCAGTGCGTGTCGCGGATGACAGTGCTTAGGCTGCTGATCTCGATCAATCTCAATCTGCTCCAGCTCCAGCTTGTAGTGGGAGTTCTGTCCGGCTGGCATCTTCTCACTCTTCTACGCTCTCTTCTGGCTTGACAAAAGGCTCTCACTCAGTCAACGAAATCAAAGGCTCGCCTCCCCAGCAGTTTCCACACCCACAGTACATTAGATTCACTCAAAGATGCTGCCTTTGGCGCCAGTTTAAAAATTACACTAAACAGGTCATGGGTAAATGCTACTTTTCTATTTTTCCATCCAAGCGTTTACGTTTAAAACAGTAATTTTAAAATTTCCATGGCATTTTCATACATTTGCAAATGCATGTAAAAGCAACTTTTTTTAACGTTTTTTTTCCGTTTTTCGTGGGATACGTTTGTGTTTACCCATCACTGCAACTGAGCCCAACCAACGGAGTCAGAGCCATCACTGGTTGCCAGGACATCTCAGCAGAGATGTGGGGAGCGGTTATCTACGTAGCTCAGTGCCAAGAAGCGGAGGTGGAGGAGGTGTACACGAATCATCAACTGCCTGGAGAACAGACGTGCTACGTTTTTCTTCCCATGAGGCTCAAGACAGGAGAACTTCTCTTCCTACCTGACAATGGAGGAGTAGATCTTACTTGTCAGAGCCCTGTTGCCGACTGCCACAACGTACGTCCACTCCAACCCATAGATGCCCCTGATAACGGACGGAGTAGTGCTATTTTCAAGAACTTCACGCACAGCTCCTTCGCCACACTCATTCAGTCACCGAGTAATCATCAATTCCGACCTGAAATCACGTACGACACTCCGGTCCTGTTCCACTCGCGACTGATGCCTCCGTTCACCGAGCTTGTTGCTTACTCATCCAGCTTACCAGCATTGAAGAGAAAGATCAGCGAGCTTACTGATCAAACAAGCTCTGCTTCCTTCAGCCACGACAACAAGACTCCAGGAGCTACTCCGCGTGATCAAGTCACGGACGGTCTAGTCGGATCTCTAGCCAGAGGTCTCAGAGACATCGCGAACATCACGTGGTCGAGTGTCAGCGGTATCAATGCGAATCTTGCTGATCTGGTTGTCGGAGTCATTGGAGTCACCTCGGCGGTCATTGCCATGGGAGCTTTTCTCACTTGGATCTCCCGTTGTACTCCATGGGGCACAAGTACGCGACGACAAGTCAGAGAGTGGAGATGAAGACTCCGTTTGCAGACTCAAGACCGGAGGTCGAGAGTGCGTTTTGAGCATGAACCATCCTTGTCCTTGTTTCAACTTCCACTCTGGAGTACTGATGCTCATCAAACATTGCATACTCGATTGAGCTCTTGTGCGGCGGGGTGGTTCCGATCTGCGGCGCCGACCCAGAATTCTTCACCAAGCTGGCTCTGAGGATTTTCCCTGTCCCCCGTAGTAGTACTGCTTGTAGCTTAGATCCGAGGCCCCGTTCCTCTGCCTGCACTAGCCAATGATGTGATCACTACTGCCCTTCCTGGCCGCCCCGCAGGTGCGCTGTGACGTTTCCCAAGCCGGTTTCGTTGGCCTATGTCGATGAGGCGGGCGGAAGGGAGGCCGGGATCAGTCTGTATATTTTCCCCGAGATGCCCTAACCTGTTTCCGCTCTGCGTCCCTTCCCTTCTGGTGACGATGAAAGAGAATCTGGCTAAGTTACTGCTGTATTCCACCACAAAAAATACACAAATCAATAAGCAAAACTTATAATGTGCGCCGCAGGCCTCTCCCAACCTAGTCCATAATATAAAAGCTGAGACGTGTCCGTAGCGTAATCACGCCGCGCAGTCCGAATTCGAGCTGTACCTTGGAAGTCAGGAGCTTATAGGGTAAATCGTGGCCAGGGAACACGATAGCGTTGGAACCAGCTTGATCCAAACACGGGAATGTGCTTAAAACGTCAAAAAACTGGGGTTTTCCAATGTTTTTCCTCTGCGCAGATTTGTGCAGGTATCCAATCTGGCGATATTTCACTATTCAAACAAATATTTCCATACAGCTTGGCAAACCATCAACCTTCACAGGCAGCCATGCCTAATTTGGGTTCAGTGCCTGCTTTTTGAGTCCCTTGAGGACTGCCAGGTGTTTGCTGTTGCATTCATTTGGTGTGGCTGTAATTTGGCCACCGGGTGTGGGGTTCTAAAAGAGTCAGTTGACCAAAATAGAGGCTAATGCATGAAAAAAGCTGAGCACCCGTGTAGCGGGATCCATGCAGCCCAAATCTCAAGCCATCGCCATCATGCATCATTTATCATCTCACTATAAGTTTCCCTTTCTCCAAATTTTTACAGAACAAGCACTCATCCCTCGAGAATTAGTACCTTTATCCGTGACCCCCTGGCATGATAAATAATGCATTAAATTAATCCATTGAATGAAGCAGAATTGATGAAAGCGAAATAAAATGTCAAATAATGAAATGGCTAAAAATACCCAGAATAAATGAAACGAAGGGAAAGGTAAATAAGAAAATTCAAAACTAAACAAACATTTGAAAAAATTTCCTGTTGCAAATGGAAATGTCTTTGAAATAAGTTTGAATAAAAAGAATAACCAATTAACTCAACAAAATACAAAATTCGCACAAACTATGACCTACTAACTTGTATTGGCAACAACAAATAATAAAAAACTAAAAACTTAATAATGAAATGAAAATAAATTAAAAATAGCTAAAGAGAAACAGAAAATTAAATATGGCGCAATACTAAATGACTTTAAAATATACATCAACAAAAATACACTAATCAATAAACAAAATTGATGATGTGCGCCGCAGGCCTCTCCCAACCTAGTCCATAATATAAAAGCTGAGACGTGTCTGTAGCGTGACCACCTCGCGCAGTCCCAATTCAAGCTGTATTGTGGATATTAGGAGCTTTCTGGGTAAATCGTGGCCGGGGAACACGATGGCGTTGGAACCAGCTTGATCCGATCACGGGAATGTGCTTAAAACGTCAAAAAACTGGGTTTTTCCAATGTTTTTCTTCTGCGCAGTTTTGTGCAAGTATCCAATCTGGCAATATTTCACTCATTAAACAAATTTCCTAATTGCTTGACTAACCACTGTCCATCTCGGGCTGCCTTACCTATCTTGGGTTAGGTGCCTACTTTTTGAAGTCCCTTGAGGACAGCCAGGTGTTTGCTTTTGCATTCATTTGGTGTGGCTGTAATTTGGCCACTAGGGGGGGTTTCTAAAGGAGTCGGTGGACCTTAAAAGAGGCTTATGCATGAAAAAAGCTGAGCACCTGTGTAGCGGGACCCATGCAGCCCAAATAAAAAATGGCGTTGAATTTCATTTTAATTTTTATCCATTCAATATATACTTATTTTACTTGCAAAATGGCATTGGAATTGTTAAAACGTGGCCGGGGAACACGATGGTGTTGGAACCAGCTTGCTCCGATCACGGGAATGTGCTTAAAACATCAAGAGTTTGAGTAAAATGGTCATTTTGGAAGGTTTTTTGACCATAGATTACGTCTGGCTTTGAATTTTGCAATACGGTTGATTTTGGTTGAGAATTGGCTGAGCTACATCTAAAACAAATTGGGTAAATCGAGGGCGTAGAACGCGAATTTGAAATATCTGCAAGGATCTGAGCACGGGAATGTGCTCAAAACATCAAGCGTTTGGGCAAAGTGGTCGTTTTGGAGGGTTTTTTCGGATGCTGCTTTTGACAGAACGCGAATTTCGTCAAGCCGTTTTTTGCATTTAAAAGTCACCAATTTTACCTTTCTAATGGCGTTGGAATTTTTGAAAACGGTTGAGAAATGGCTGATCTACAGCTGATCGAAATTTAACCTTACGAGTACTTAATGCAGATTTCCGCGCAGTTTGAGCCGGGTACCCAAAGAAGAAAAGTTTCAAAGATTTTTATTGATGGCAGTGAACATGCAATAAACCAACCAAACAGCCAAAGAGAACCAAACAAAGCATTGAAAAAATTTGAAAAATTTAAAATATAAAACAACAAAAACAACACTAATTAACAAGCGAAAGTTTCGATGTGCGCCGCAGGCCTCTCCCAACCTAGTCCATAATATAAAAGCTGAGACGTGTCTGTAGCATGACCACCTCGCGCAGTCCCAATTCAAGCTGGATTTGGGACGTGAAGAGTTTTTTGGGTAAATCGTGGCCGGGGAACACGATGGCGTTGGAAGCAGCTTGATCTGACCACAGGAATGTGCTTAAAACATCAAAAATGTGACTTTTATCAATGTTTTTCTTCTGCTCAGATTTGTGCTGCTACCCAAACTGGCATAATTTCAGTGATTAAACAAAAATGTTCATACAGGTTCATGCCAGTGTCCTTCCAGGCAGCCTTTCCTTTGTAGGATTGGCTGCTTGATTTTTGAAGTCCCTCGAGGACAGCCAGGTGTTTGCTGTTGCATTCACTTGGTGTGGCTGTAATTTGGCCACAGGGTGGGAGTTCCAAAAAGAGTCGGTAGACCACAAAAGAGGCTAATGCATGAAAAAAGCTGAGCACCCGTGTAGCGGGACCCATGCAGCCCAAATACAAAATGGCTTTGCGTTTCATTTTAATTTTTTTCCATTCCATAGATACTTGTTTTACTGGCAAAATGGCATTGGACTTTTTTAAATTAATTAAGAATTAGCTGGGTTACAACCAATCACAAGTAGAGTTACAAAACCAATCAAAATCTATGAACAATCAAATGACACCATGTTCAAACATCAGAAATGAAATTCTATGCAAAAACACTTGGGCAAATTAGAAAGAAAACCAAATTAGATTAGAAATTAGAACAGAACTAAGGCAAATTGAAACCGATTACACTAGAACCGAAAAAATTAAAAATGACAATAAAAATTAATAACAACTGACATTAAAGTTTGGAAACGCCTATTTTTGAGAAAAAACTATATGTGAACGATTTTACAAATATTTACAACTAAGAATTTAAAAAAAGGAATAAATAAAATATGTAAATATAACTAAAAACTACTCTAAAGCAGCGTTGCCGTTTTTTTCAAAAATTATACATACATTCACATTACAATACAGGGGTCCCGAAAAATATACATACATTCACATATTAGAATATGGTATAAGTCCCGTTATACATACAATATTATGGGTTATACAATATGGGATATTGTATTATTGTCAATTATACATTGAGAATAACCATTTTTTTTACACTAAACGGCGAACAGCACAGAGAAGCTGGAGCCTTTGCTGCACCTTTGCAATCTATGCATTGGTTGCATGGCGAACAGCACAGAGAAGCTGGAGCCTTTGTTGCACCTCTGCAATCTATGCATTGGTTGCATGGCGAACAGCACAGAGAAGCTGGAGCTTTTGCTGCACCTCTGCAATCTATGCATTGGTTGCATGGCAAACAGCACAGAGAAGCTGAAGCCTTTGCTGCACTTCTGCAATCTATGTGTTTGTTCCACCGAAATGGCGTAACGCTGAAATGGCGTCACGCCGAATCGGTGTCACGCCGAAATGGCGTCACGCCAAATTGGCGTCACGCCGAATCGGCGTAACGCCATTTCGGCGTGACGCCAACAGCACAGAGTAAGCTGGAGCCTTTGCTGCACCTCTGCAATCTATGCATTGGTTGCATGGCGAACAGCACAGAGTAAGCTGGAGCCTTTGCTGCACCTCTGCAATCTATGCATTGGTTGCATGGCGAACAGCACAGAGTAAGCTGGAGCCTTTGCTGCACCTCTGCAATCTATGCATTGGTTGCATGGCGAACAGCACAGAGTAAGCTGGAGCCTTTGCTGCACCTCTGCAATCTATGCATTGGTTGCATGGCGAACAGCACAGAGTAAGCTGGAGCCTTTGCTGCACCTCTGCAATCTATGCATTGGTTGCATGGCGAACAGCACAGAGTAAGCTGGAACCTTTGCTGCACCTCTGCAATCTATGCATTGGTTGCATGGCGAACAGCACAGAGTAAGCTGGAGCCTTTGCTGCACCTCTGCAATCTATGCATTGGTTGCATGGCAAACAGCACAGAGAAGCTGAAGCCTTTGCTGCACTTCTGCAATCTATGTTTTTGTTCCGCCGAAATGGCGTAACGCCGAAATGGCGTCACGCCGAATCGGCGTCATGCCGAAATGGCGTCACGCCAAATCGGCGTCACGCCGAATCAGCGTAACGCCATTTCGGCGTGACGCCAACAGCACAGAGTAAGCTGGAGCCTTTGCTGCACCTCTGCAATCTATGCATTGGTTGCATGGCGAACAGCACAGAGTAAGCTGGAACCTTTGCTGCACCTCTGCAATCTATGCATTGGTTGCATGGCGAACAGCACAGAGTAAGCTGGAGCCTTTGCTGCACCTCTGCAATCTATGCATTGGTTGCATGGCGAACAGCACAGAGTAAGCTGGAGCCTTTGCTGCACCTCTGCAATCTATGCATTGGTTGCATGGCAAACAGCACAGAGAAGCTGAAGCCTTTGCTGCACTTCTGCAATCTATGTGTTCGTTCCGCCGAAATGGCGTAATGCCAAAATGGCGTCACGCCGAATCGGCGTCACGCCGAAATGGCATCACGCCGAATCGGCGTCACGCCAAATCGGCGTAACGCCATTTCGGCGTGACGCCAACAGCACAGAGTAAGCTGGAGCCTTTGCTGCACCTCTGCAATCTATGCATTGGTTGCATGGCGAACAGCACAGAGTAAGCTGGAGCCTTTGCTGCACCTCTGCAATCTATGCATTGGTTGCATGGCCAACAGCACAGAGTAAGCTGGAGCCTTTGCTGCACCTCTGCAATCTATGCATTGGTTGCATGGCGAACAGCACAGAGTAAGCTGGAGCCTTTGCTGCACCTCTGCAATCTATGCATTGGTTGCATGGCGAACAGCACAGAGTAAGCTGGAACCTTTGCTGCACCTCTGCAATCTATGCATTGGTTGCATGGCGAACAGCACAGAGTAAGCTGGAGCCTTTGCTGCACCTCTGCAATCTATGCATTGGTTGCATGGCGAACAGCACAGAGTAAGCTGGAGCCTTTGCTGCACCTCTGCAATCTATGCATTGGTTGCATGGCAAACAGCACAGAGAAGCTGAAGCCTTTGCTGCACTTTTGCAATCTATGTGTTCGTTCCGCCGAAATGGCGTAACGCCAAAATGGCGTCACGCCGAATCGGCGTCACGCCGAAATGGCATCACGCCGAATCGGCGTCATGCCGAATCGGCGTCACGCCAAATCGGCGTAACGCCATTTCGGCGTGACGCCAACAGCACAGAGTAAGCTGGAGCCTTTGCTGCACCTCTGCAATCTATGCATTGGTTGCATGGCGAACAGCACAGAGTAAGCTGGAGCCTTTGCTGCACCTCTGCAATCTATGCATTAATTGCATGGCCAACAGCACAGAGTAAGCTGGAGCCTTTGCTGCACCTCTGCAATCTATGCATTGGTTGCATGGCGAACAGCACAGAGTAAGCTGGAGCCTTTGCTGCACCTCTGCAATCTATGCATTGGTTGCATGGTGAACAGCACAGAGTAAGCTGGAACCTTTGCTGCACCTCTGCAATCTATGCATTGGTTGCACGGCGAACAGCACAGAGTAAGCTGGAGCCTTTGCTGCACCTCTGCAATCTATGCATTGGTTGCATGGCGAACAGCACAGAGTATGCTGGAGCCTTTGCTGCACCTCTGCAATCTATGCATTGGTTGCATGGCAAACAGCACAGAGAAGCTGAAGCCTTTGCTGCACTTCTGCAATCTATGCATTGGTTGCATGGCAAAATCCCACAATGCAAACTGGAGCATAGATATCCCATGACTAGCCCATATCAAGCCCAGTTATGCCATAACAGGCCCAGTTATGGCATAATTAAGGCATATTTTGGCCTCTCAAAAATTATACATACATTCACATTACAATCAGCCAATTATACAATACTATACATTATATGGATTGCTCTAAAGAATTACTAGAATTGATGATGAGCGCCGCAGGCCTCTCCCAGCCTAGTCCATAATATAAATGCTGAGCCTTGTCCGTAAGTAGATAGCTTCGCGCAGGCCCAATTCAGTAGCTGCCTGGGAAGTGAGAACGTTTTTGGGTAAATCGAGGTTGCCTAACCAAAATATGTTGTCCGTAGCTTGATCCGAAAACGGGAATGTGCTTAAAACATCAAAAATGTGAGTTTTTTCAATGTTTTGGAACTGCGCAGTTTTGTGTAGCTATCCAATCGGGTGATATTGCACTCCTTAAACAAAGTTCCAAACTGCTTGACCAACCAGTGTCCATCTTGGGCAGCCTTACCTCTCTCGGGTTTGGTGCCTAATCTTTGAAGTCCCTCGAGGACAGCCAGGTGTTTGCTTTTGCATTCATTTGGTGTGGCTGTAGTTTGGTCACTGGGTGAGGGTTTCTAAAAGAGTCATAAGACCACAAAAGAGGCCAATGCATGAAAAAAGCTGAGCACCCGTGTAGCGGGACACATGCAGCCCAATTTTTAAATTGGCATTGAATTTTGTATTAATTTTATTTGCATGGGAACAGAGCGTAAGCACGGTCTCCTCTTAGCCAAGGATTAAAATATTCGGAGCGATCAGTTGCTCCTATCTTAAGCTAGAGGCATATTACTTTTGCGATATAGCTTGGGTTGAAAAAAGGACCTGGGCGCTGACACTCCGCTCACTTCGCGCCAGTCCAATATGCCAATGGTAAATGTTTTATTAATTAATTAATACATGCCAAGATTAATCAGTTTTATTTTTGGCCGCGCACTTTATAAAGGAATTGGGCAACAACCATATCTTGCCTTAGCACGGGCAAGGATGTATTTGCTTAACGGGATCTTAGGCATCCGTTTGGGCTTTTTGCGAAAAAGTTTGGCCTTTGCTTTCTTAAGTACTGAACGATTTCGTTGTCCACGAGTTTTATAATATCTATTTCTTGAGCGTTAGAAAGGCTGAGAAATAGCGAGACAAAACATAGCTGGCCTCACACTTTATTCTTGCCATCCTGAACAATCTGTGAGACAAAACATAGGTGGCCTCACACTCTGTATTCTTGCCATTCTGAAGAATCTAGCGTAAAAAAACTGCGTCGTGTAAACTGCTGCCTACTCTGACGGCTATCTCCCTTTCAATCTCTGCTTAACGCCCTTTTTAAGCCTTAGCTTTCAGTTCAAACCATACTAGCTAATCCAATAGGCACAGAGGAGCTTTAGGTCATGCTACATTGGGCGCTTCCGAACATCCTCAATGATCGATTTTATGCGCTTTAGTTTTTAACGCATAAAGTCTGATTCTTTGGGTCCGTAAGGCGAGAGCCTCGATGACCAGGGAGCATGCAATGCCCAGAGGACACATCATATAAGCACGCATTAATCCTTTGAATGAAACCACGTTTAACCTCTGAGCTATCGCCAATAAGTGCGTGGCCAGGTTTGACAAACAAGGTATTCTTGGCTGTCGCCAAGATGCGCGGCCTTTTACCAAGTAATAAGCTCAAGCTATGGTGCTAAATTTTCGAAATGCTATGCCTGCGGCCACACAAAAATACCTACGTATGGATATAAAAGGGTTGAAAGGGTGGATGGGTGGTGCGACAAATAAGTCCAAAAAACCCGCTGTCAATTTACATGTTGTCAATTTACAAAAATTATTTTGAAAAACTTGAATATTTATTAAGTTGCTAATAACCTGAATTTAATTTTAAGCATGTAAATTTAAATTTAGCAAATAAACTGTAAATATTGCACATCTATATCTGAAGCCACCAATTTGATGGAGTTTCACATAAAATTTGAGTCCATTTCGTTAATAAACTGATGAGTTACGACTTATTATGACTTTTAGCGATTTAATTTTCACTAAAGTAAACATATATTGCGAAATTCAAAAAATTTTGCCGATCACCCAAAACGACTCCCCCCATTTCGCTGAAAAACTGATGAGTTACGACTTATTATGACTTTTAGCAATTTAATTTTCACTAAATTAACCATAAATTGCGAAATTCAAAAAATTATGCCGATCACCCAAAAACGACTCCAAGATGGACCTTCATGCAAATTTTGAGCCAATTTCAATGAAAAACCGAAGAGTACTACTCTGCAATATATATATATATATATATATATATGTGCGTGGACAGACGGATGAAAATGGGGTAACTGCTTAACCGGGTTTGGCCACCCGCCGCTTCGGGCAGGGCGCCAGAGATCCTCCGGCCTCCGGGCATGGGTGCTACGGCCCCTGGGCTTCACCTAGCATGTTTCATATGCTAGGCTACGCTCCGGGGCCTCCGCACCCATGCCCTCCGGCCTCCGGAGCTCTGACTGCCCTACCCTCCGCGGCAGGCGGCTTTCGGCCATGCAAAAATGGGCTAAAATAATTATTTAAGCTGAAAGGACATCTTACATAAGGTGAGACCAAGATATCCCTGGAAGTCAATTTCCATTTTTAAAACCGAGTTAAAGGACGCTTAGAATTTCCCTGAATGTTTTTAAAAACAAAATGCATTTTAAAGGGTAAAAAAATATTTTTATTGATCACCTATTAGGTGAGAAATGTTAAAGAGTTTTTTACGTGAAAACATTTTTGTTCCGTTTACAATTTAAAACAAAGAACAACGAGCAGAACCTGAATTATAGGCATGCAAACGAAAAATCCAAAATCATACAATAACAAAATTTTAGTTTTCGCTCACATAACAAATTCGCGTTACAAAAATTAAGAAAGATTCCATGCCAAAAAGGCATTTAATATAATTATGTGCTAACAGGAAAACTTTCAAAGGGCTTATTTCTGAGAGGCCGAAAATCTAAAAAGTGGTCAAGAAATTGCGGATGCTGACCGAACATCTCAGCTCTCCACTTTTTTGGTCATAACCTGCCTCAAACTCAACCTTTTGAAAATTTAGAAAGCCTAAGAACAAGTATATGGCGCAGAGCGCAATAGGTGACCGCGGAGCTAAACATGCCACAAAACTTTGAGACCCCACAAGACATAACCTTTCAGGAAAAAAGTGTGTCGCTATCTGTTGATAATTTGCCATTTCCCAGTATACTCCATTTTTCAAAGGTTATACCTGAAAAGTTATGTTTCAATTGCTCCAATACCAGTTCTACCCACCCAGATGTTCCTTAAATTTTTGTTTCATTAGGGAAAAAGAGTTTGTTTCAATTTGCTGAGAATTCGCCTTTTTCATTCACCCCATTTTTAACACTTTCTACCCAAAAAGTAATGTTTCAATTGGTCAGATTCCGGGTCTACCCCTCCAGATCTTCCCTAACTATGATTATCTTTCAGGAAAAAAAAGTTTGTCTAAATCTGCTGAGAATTCGCCATTTTCGAGCATTCCCCATTTTTAAAACTTTCTACCCAAAAATGTGATGTTTCAAATGCTCCGATACCAGTTCCACCCATCCAGGTGTTACCGAAATTTAATTAACTTTCAGGGAAAAAAATGTTTGTCCAAATCCGTTAAGATTTCGCCTTTTTCCAGCAAACCCAATTTTCAAGCCTTTCTACCAAAAAAAATGCTCATATACCTGTTCCACCCATCCAGATGTTACCAAAATTTAATTAGCTTTCTGGAAAAAAAGTTTGTCCAAATCCGTTAAGAATTCAATCCGTTAATGTTACAATTGATCATATACCTGTTCCACCCATCCAGATGTTACCAAAATCTAATTAGCTTTCAGGAAAAAAAAGTTTGTCCAAATCCTTTAAGAATTCATCCTTTTCCAGCAAAGCCTTTCTACCCAAAAAAAGTAATGTTTCAAATGCTCAAAATTTGTGCTCCCTTTTCCGGATCTTCCTAAAATTTGATTACCTTTTAGGGAAAAAAAGTTTGTCAAGATCCGTTGAGAATTCACCCGTTCCCAGCATTTCCAGACATATATATATATATAAAATAAAGGAATAAAATATTATTTTTAACAGGTATGAATTGCATATACATTAACAATCTAAACTTCTTTTTGAGATGTTGAAGAGAATGCGTTTACTGATCGCAAGAAAGCTTCTGTTGGTGATCTTGCTACGCGGCTGGTGCTGTGCCGGAGACAAGGAGAGCAGCCTTCGTGCAATCCCTACACGACAGCTGCAAGACCATCCGTGGTATCAGCTGGTGTGTGGTCTTATCGACATCAACATCCTTCACCCAATTTGGCGCGCACAATCTATGCGTTAGTTGGTGTCACGTAGCTTTTTTCATTATAATCGTTTGGTTGAGGGAGACGCCGCGGAGGCACAAGGTTTTCTCAACTGGCTATTGGCTGGCAGAAGCTGGCATCGCCAACACGTCGAGCCAGAAAGACGCAACATCTCACATCGCATCAGGCCTCAGCACTGTTCACCTTCATACTTCTCCTCGCAGGAGATGTGGAAGTTGATAAAAAGCTTATAAGTGAATCATTAAGGCAACTTTTATAATTTAAGGTGAATCCTGGACCACCCTCATCTGTAGTAAAACTTTAAATGCTATATTTGTTCATATTTGTTAAGCTTGTGTGCTTGCAGTTGGACCTTGCAAAGCTCATCGAAATGGTCGGTGCTCTAGGAGATGTAGCCGTCATGCAAAGTCATGTAAAGGTTGTCATACGCAAGGTAGAGCTTTATATGATACTAAAAATTTGAGCTTCAAGCCTTGGTTATGCTGCAGATAACAAAGGGAAGTGCAGCTTATATGGCGGGATTACGACAGGGCATGCAGATACTCTACTTTGGACCAGACCGCATAGCGGCAACGCCAGCAAATATCAAGGATCTCCGAACCTACCTCAGGTCAGCTAAGGAACGACCTAAAACTCTCCTCTGGATTGCTGCTGAGAAAGAGGTCAGAGAAAAGAAAACAGCAGCACAGAAAAAAGAAGCTAAGCAATCAGCACAGGAAAAGTGGAAGAACAACACTGCTGCCAAGGATAACCTACGAGAAGCTACACGCTTTCATGTGCAAAGCCACAGACAACAACTATCAGAAGCAAAGACGGACGGAGCACGAGAGCTAAATACAAATGCAAGAGCACAAGCAAGGGCAGAAAATCCCTCCCCCAGCTTCAGCAGTCAGAGAAGGGCCAGTAGAAAGCATGCACAAGATTCAGCAAAAGTCGGTTGGGTACTTGAAGCAGAGGCAAATCAAGATACAACAACCTCCACACCGGAACTGCTAACTACAACTGCTCCACAGCCACACTTCATCTACCACGAAGAAAATGATGAACCATTGATGGTATTTTTTGTTTTCTAATTGTTCATTTTTGAGTGCTTCCAATTGGCAGGTTCCTGGTCAACCACGTGAAGTGCCAGTGCTGGACTCCGAAACCTCCAACATGCAGTGGCTGGCTGTCTCCAGTCTTCTACACGATGAACATGGCAATCTCCTGTCCCCTGTTCAGGACATCGACATCTCAGTTGCCGTGTGTTAAGTTTTCTCCCTGTACAATCATAATGTTGATATTAGGTCCTGACACGCTTCACATCTGGGCTGCATTTTGCCAGCATTGGAGGTGATGTGGAATCCTGGCCACTCGAGCTCTTCACAAGCTCCAGAGATAACAACGATGGCCACCTTTCCCTTCCACTACTTTCACCTCCTCAAGGCTCCAGTTCCATTGCAGTAATCTTCAAATATAAAAATTATAAGGGTAATGTCAGCTTATTTTGTAGATGGTGCGCTTTGGTGCAGATGCAAGATATGGCCACTACGTGGTGTTGGAAGCTAAGCATTCAGGTGACAACAACAGGGTGACTGTCTACGACACAGCCCCAGGGATGACTCTACAGCAAAATGACTTTGGACAACCAATCTACCTACCAGTGCTTGCCACAGTTGAGCATGTTACCCTTTTTAATTGCTCTAAATCTCTTCAATATTAGATGGCAGCATCTCTTCAACGAAGGACATCCACAGCTGGCATGGTACTGGAATTCGCAAGTCTTCCATACAACCAACTGGCCACTGAAGCTGCTGCCAATGCATGTGGTAAGCATCTATGCCCCTTTAAGTGGTGTTTGGTTGAATTTAACATATTTGCAGGAGCATATGCTGCCTTTCACCTGGCAGCACTGCAGCAAGGAGTGTCCCCATCTACTGTCAACTTGTGCCAGTACCAGCAGCAGTACGAGCAGCAGATGCGCCTGGCTTTGCACCATGCAACCTTCACAGCCACTGAAGCAATACCAAATGTTCAGCTCCAGCACATGCATGAACTGGTATGCTTCTAAGTCATAGTAACAAATTACTGAAATTGAGAATCTTTGATTCAATGGCGAAAACTAAAAATATGTTTTTCCATTAGCTTTTTCTTTTCCTTTTAAAGGATTGCACTTAAAATGGCATTGCAGGTGGCAGCTGCTAAGTATGGACTCCCTCCACCTTCAAACGCATTGCCAGATCAGCGCCAGTGCATCTTCTGCGATGCTGCTCCACTTGAAGAGACAGAGCAGCATGACCATCTTCCCTACCATCACCAATCTCCTGGCCAAACAGCCACCACAGCCTCACGACGCTCAAACAGAATACAAGGACAAGAGTCAAGAGCCCCTAAAGAATCTACAACTCCAGCAAATCCATCTTCAAGAAGATCAAGTTCTACTCCATCCCGAACAACTGACAGTCAAAGAGCCAGCTGGAAAGGGCGCTACAAGAAGGTGGAAGCGAAGAAGTTGAACCGACCAGGGACTTCAGCAGAGGAAGCTACTCGCTGTCCCCACTGCAAAGCAGAGCTCTTTGCTGGTGAAGCTGGCTCCAGCAGCAAGGTCACTTCTATGTGGTGCTGCAGTCAAGGAGAGAAGATCATCCCCAGTCTCCTACCCATCAATGCCCCCTTCTACAACTCAGACACAGGCCAAATAAACCATCAGTTTCGAGATGAAATTCGCACACTCAACTGCCGCTTTGCCTTATCTGCTCTCCGTCTCTCCAACCACTGGCTTAAGCCTGCAAGAGGACCCTCCTTTGTCAAACTCCATGGCCGCATTATGCACAAAGTCCGGGATCTCAACTGGCGTGGAAAGAAGGGCCCTCGAGAGTCTCAGCTCTGCATCCTAGATGGAATGGAATGGCAGCGAATAGCCAACAGCCACAAAATTGACCCCCAACTCTACCTCAACATCCATGAATACCTCCAAGCAAACTCTCCATACCACAACCAGTTCATAGCATTAGCTGGCAATCCAAGCAACAATGCCTTCCTCATCTTTGAAAAGACAACCCGAAGAACCCATGGGCCTGTGCTGGGAGACATGCCAGTGTCAGATGAAATCGCAGGCATCGTAGTCACTGACCCTGACTCTCAACCTCGCTCCGTCTACATCAGAAAAGTGGGAGAAGCAAGTGAAAGAAAAATCAACATCCTTGACCCAGCCTACGAATGCCTACAATACCCACTACTAATGCCACATGCAGAAGAAGGCTGGTCTCCTCAGCTGCGCTCAACAAAAGGCAAGAAGGTAACCATGGTGGAGTACCTGCGCCAGCTCTTCCTTCGAGAACGCCGCCTCAGCCACCTCAACCGCCTGGGCCAAGAATACGCAGTGGACATGTTCTGTCGAGTGGAAGAAGCCCGCCTGCAATTCCTCCGCACACCAGAAGAACAGGCAAAGCTGCGCCAAGGGACAAGGGAAGAAATTGCGGCAAGGCTAGGAGAGCAGAACGAGAACAACCCAGCAATCGGCCGAGTCTTCCTTCCAGCCTCCTTCACTGGTGGCCCACGCTACATGCGACAACTCTACCAAGATGCCATGGCCATTGTCCTTAAGTATGACACCATGGAGGTGTATAAAGATGGAGCACAAACTCCTATATACCCACACGTTATAACTAAGAATGCGAAACTAAATGCATAGCATAACATTGATAATGCATTGTAAATGTTTAATTGATCATACATACGACTCCTGGGTAGGTAGATTTCTCTGATAGGTTGTCAAAATGCAAAATTAAGTGCTTTCTGACCCTTTTTAATCTATATAAAAATTGAAAGATTAAACGCTTGGGTGGATGACAGATGTCCAGGTCAGAAAACGTAAAATGCGGATCCAGTTTGAACAGACGATTTTTTGATAGCTGACGGAAAACCAATAACTGATGGCTGATCTGAGTAAATCAGTTCGTTCGCATTTTTTTAAGCCTAAGAACATCAATGTAGGTGCTTCCTAGCACTCACAGCAACCGTTAACAAAAGGTCACTTTCGACCCCCTGTGTTATAAGTTTTGGAGTTTCGCATAGTGGCCCTATTATCAATATCTTGGAGCTTTCCCTCCATGTTAATAATGATCAGTCATCCTCCAAGATGACACTTTGTTCATCTAATATAAACATACTTAGAAATCATTTTTAGGTTTTGGCGGCCAACACTGTTCATCACCTTCACAACAAACCCACGCTGGAAGGAGATCCAGCCTCCAGGCGACCCTGCCATGACTGTCCGAGTCTTCAAGCTGAAGCTGCAACAACTGCTGGAGGATGTGCGAAAGGGCAGCATCTTTGGCCTTCATCCAGCAACCTACTACCTGTGCACCATAGAGTACCAAAAAAGAGGGTAATATTGACTTTCTTATTGGTTTTGTCAAAACAATGTTGGCTTGTAGGCTACCACATGCACACATAATAGTCCAGTACCACAACCTGACAACAGAAGAAGTAGAAAGAATCATCCGAGCAGATCTACCAGGAGAGGATGAGCCAGAGCTGCGTGAGTTGGTGCTGCGGCACATGGTGCATGGCCCCTGCGGAGACAGAAACCCCAGCTGCGTCTGTATGGACCACTCAACCAAACCACCAACATGCACCAAACACTACCCAAAACCATTCAGCGACACCACAACAATTGACAACAATGGCTTCTACGTTTACAAAAGGCCTGGAACAACAACTGCAACCATCAAACGTGGAGAAGTTGAATACCTCATCCATGATACCTCCATCGTCCCATACTCCCCTATCCTTCTCTGGCGCTTAGATGGGCACATTAATGTAGAAGTAGCCAACACAACCCGCTCAGTAAAATACCTACACAAGTACACATTGAAAGGGCAAGATCGCATACTTTGGGCTGTCTCTGAACCCAAAGCAACCAAAACCACTGCCCAAAATCCTCAACAACAACAGGAGCATCAAGCAGCAGAAGAACCAGGGCAGAAACAACAGCAGCACCAACCACAGCAGCAGCCACAACAACTGCAGCAGCAGCCTCAACAACAGCAGCTGCAACCTTCCCAGCAACAACAGCAGCAACAATCATGACAACAACGGCAGCAACCAGCACAACAGAATCCCCACCTTCAACTTCCGCAAGGACCCATCGATGCAATCAGCCACTACGAAAACAGTCGACTGCTGAGTGCCTCAGAAGCCCTTTGGCGTATCTTCTGCTTCCAGGTGATGTTTCGGTCCCCTGCAGTCAAAGCCATTGCCACCCACCTAGAAGACAAAGACTGGCTTATCTTCCACAAGAATGACCCAGCAGCAGCCCTGAAAAAAACAACTGAGCTCATGCGCTACTTCAACCGCCCAGAAGATGAAGAAGACAACTTCAGCAGCCTCACCCTCTGCAGCTACTACGAACGCTACCGTGAAGTCACCCGCCCTGAACCCAACTCCATTCCACATCCTGACCAAATACACCACCTCATCCGCCGCCAATCCTCCGACTTGGTCATCCGGCTCCACTGGGTTTATTTTGTGCAAAGACTGATCGGTATTTTACAAAAAATTTATCAGGTAATGGGGATGCCAGGAGAGCTTTTCTATCTGCGCATGCTGCTCCAGTTCTACCCTGCACGGAGCTATGAGGAGCTGAGATCAGTGAGAGGACAGCTCTGCCACACCTTTCAGGAGGCAGCTCTTCAGCTCGGGCTCATTGCCAGTGACAGTGAGTACCTCACCTGCCTCAAGGAAGCAGCTATTTACCTCCTCCCAAGAGGTAGAGATGCCCAAATTAATTTTCATTTTTCCAGCATTATATTGCAGCACTTCGGCAGCTCTTTGTGCTGATGATGGTGGCTGGTGGCAGTGACTTCTCTTCACGGCAGATATGGGAGGAGCTCAAAGATGAGCTTAGCAATGCGCCTACAACTGGCAGCAACAACAAAGAGGAAGCCTACAACAATGCCCTGGTAGATATGCGCAGACTTCTTTCAAGACACAGAAGAACGCTTGAAGGAGAAGGTTAATACTTATTCTTTTTTAATTCAATTGACCAAGTTTTTTACACAAGGATTGCCTAGCTGCACTGATGACTCAACAGAGCTAGGCCAAGAGCTCACAATGTGGCAAGGCAAGAATCAGCAACTGGTGGCCTTCGTCAATGAATGGAAAGCAAAGCTTACAAATGGCAAATGATTTTGCAGCTCTTATTTTTCTCCAACAAATTTTTTTTAGAGCAAAAACGGGTGATAGAAAAGGTGCTGGCAGCTGTCGGGGAAGATGCTCTAGCTGCTTGGGAGCCTCAACTTCAGCTCCAACCATCATCTCATCCTGACAAGGAAGGAGATCCCACCATGTTCTACCTGGATGCCCCAGGTTTGATTTGAGCTAATTTGTCTATAAATGGGTCATGAGGTAGATTTAAGGTGGAAGTGGGAAAACAGCTGTGATGAAAGTCCTGGCAGCACACCTTCGAAGCTTGGGCATCATCGTCATGTGCATGGCTTCAACTGGAGTTGCAGCCATCAACTACGACCATGGACTGACAGCCCACTCAACCCTCAAACTACCACTCGATCCACTCCCAGATGGGGTCTGCTACATCTCCATGGGCAGTCAGCGGGCTGAGCTACTCCAAACAACTCAACTCTTCATCTATGATGAATTCCCCAATGTCCATCGCCACTCCTTCAACACCTTCCTTCGACTACTCACCGACCTCAACTCACCACACCACCAAGTTGTGCTCCTGGCAGGAGACTTTCGCCAAATACCACCAGTCATCAAGTGGGCTGGTCGGCAGGCAATCATCAATGCATCAGTGAAGAACCACCCCAAGTTTCAAACTGCAAAGCTACTCCAATTAACCAAAAATCTCCGAGCCATAGAAGACCTAGAATATGCTGCCATGGTTCTGCAAATTGGCAATGGTACAGCACCAACAGTGACAGTAGGCACAGGCAAAGACACGATTCGAGTTTCACCCTGCCCACTCATCAAAGCAGTGCAAAGCATTGAAGAGCTAATCAACTTTGTCTACCCCTTCCTTGATGAAAACCACCTCTACGACAACATGAAGAGAGCCATCCTGGCAGGAACAAATGAGAAAATCGACAGCATCAATGAAGCAGTGATGAACCGAATGGATGGGGAGTGGGTGGAGCTGCTCAGCGCAGACCAAGCCTGCGGCGATCAAGACAACAGCCTCTGCCTCAGCCCAGAACTCCTCGCCACCTGCAATGACGTCGGCTGCCCTCCTCATCGGCTCAAGCTCAAGCTCAATTCCAGCATCATCATCACCAGAAACCTCTCCTTCGACAGTCGACTGGTCAACTCTACCAAGGTTTCATTGTTCCTTGCACTGAAAAAAGTAAAGACTCAACTCTCTTTAAGGCTGTACTACGAGCAGTAAGACCATCAGGGAAGCTGATCCAGATAGGCGTAGTAAACCCAGACACTGGTGAAGAGCAACTCTTTGACATCCCTTGCATCACCTTCCAATTCCAGGCAATATTTTTCATTTTTTCATCTACCACTAAAATGTTGGGTAATGAATGCACTGCAGATTGGGTCAAAAGGCCTGAAAGTGGAGCGAAGGCAGTTTCCAGTCCGTGCAAGCTTTGCCATGACCTTCAACAAAAGTCAGAGCCAGACTCTTACTCGCTGTGGTATCGACCTGCGGGTATGTTTCGCCATTAATGCATACTAAATGTCTTCTTACAGTTTGAACAAACTTCTAGGAACATGTGTTTGCTCATGGGCAAGCCTATGTCTGCCTTTCACGTGTTCGATGTCGGCAAGATGTACGTCTAATGGTGGAGCCGCAGTTTGTCACTGGTGGAGTCCCACACATCTACAACCTCATATATGCGGAACTTCTCCATGTATTTTACATTGCCTAACTGTCAATATGTCTTACAGTTGGATGTAATTAAATTCAGGAAGGTGAGACGGAAGCTGTGGAGCCAGAACCAGCAGCTGTTGAGGAATCGGAAGAGCAGTGGGAAAATCGACTGGCAGCTGGGCGTTCACCTCTCAAGAAACGCATTAAATGGCTATTCATCCTCAAAGACGCTTTCATATACTAAATCAAAGTTTTCAGTTCACATTCTGTCAGCCGTTTGCTCCAGAAGCTCAACCTCAAACCAGCTAAAAAAACGCCGATTAAAGTAAATTTTGCATTTATTTATTGTCATCCAAGTTTTTAATTACAGATTTTCTGGGCTCTAAAATCAAAATCCCAGCACTTGGAAGTCTCCCATGAACAGATACTGTCTACAGCAGCAGCTCTGCCACATTTTTCAGCCACTATACAGGCCTACGCAAATGGGGACTACCTTCTACTTGTAGAAAAACAACGCCAGATGCCAACCTTTCTCAAGACTCTCTACAACCTCAACAAAGTTGCATACAATCTAAAAGCTTCTTTCAGTATAATCGTATTTTAAGGCAAAAAACCCCACAACTGATGAAATCCCAAATTCGCCAATTTTTTACATCACATATGCCAGTGAATCGGTAAAAAAAATATCTGCACTAACCAGTTACAATTAAAAAAACCAATTTCAGGGTGGATGGCGGTTCCTGTTCTGCAGTACTTCAACACCAATTTAGCTGTGATTCTCAATCCTCTGTACCACCACTCACCTAAATAGTAACCACAAAACATCCAAAAAACATGACAATTAATGCCTGGCCTCTTCAATAAAATGCAATATAGACCAATTGGTAAATTCTACCAAGAGCTAAGCGCTTATCAGTTATAAGACATACAAAAATGGGCAGTGTGCTAATGCTCCACTTTTTTCCACTCACGCCAACCCAATGATTGCTTAACCTTGCTAAACAAAGCATACCTTGGACAAGTCAAATTTATCTACCCTACCCAAACCCCAGAATTGGGATGGCGCAAGGGAGCAGGGAAAACTGTCAGCGCCCAATCCCACTTTTTCACCCAGGTGTTAATCCTTGAAATATAAGGTTCAAGGTCTAATTCAAGGTTTTTTTTGAACTCAGCTTTAGACAAGTTTAGTTTTAAATGATGCACTTTTTTACATTCAATAGACACAGTTTTCACCTTAAAAATGGCGATGGAATTTTGAAATTGGGTAAAAAATGGCAGAGTTACAGATAAACAAATCAGAGCTAAATGGTCAACCTAGCAGTCTACCGAAATCTGCTATGTTTCAGACAAAATTTATATATAATAAAACTTCTGCAGCTTATAGAGCTTGTAATGTGCGCCGCAGGCCTCTCCCAACCTAGTCCATAATATAAAAGCTGAGCCTTGTCCGTTACCAAAAAGCTTCGCGCAAGCCCAATTCAGTAGCTGCATGGGAAGTGAGAACATTTTTAGGTAAATCGAGGTTGCCTAACAAAAATATGTTGTCCGTAGCTTGATCCAAAAACGGGAATGTGCTTAAAACATTAAATATTTGGGTAAAATGGCCATTTTGGGGGTTTTTCGGATGCTGCTTGTGACAGGAAGTGTATTTTGACTTACTGTTTCTTGCATTCGATAGGTAATAAAATTACGCGAATAATGGCGTTGGAATTTTTAAAATCGGTTGAGAATTGGCTGAGCTACATACAAAATAAATTTATGCTAATAACCCATTATGGCGGCCTACCCAGGCCTCTAATGTTTCAGTAGATATTAAAGTAAGCTTTGATAAGGCAGTTCATTCGGCAGCTTTTGTCTGTTTAGGCCTAACTGGCTGGTTTGATTATGGCATGTCTGAAGCTGCCAATGTGCGCCGCAGGCCTCTCCCAACCTAGTCCATAATATAAATGCTGAGCCTTGTCTGTAAGTAGATAACTTCGCGCAAGCCCAATTCAGCAGCTGCAGCGAAATGAAGGCATTTTTGGGTAAATCGAGGTCGCCTAACCAGAATATGTTTTGGCAGCTTGCTCCAATCACGGGAATGTGCTTAAAACATCAAAAGTTTGGGTAAAATGATCATTTTGGAAGGTTTTTCGGATGCGGCTTGTGACAGAAAGCGAATTTTGACAAACGGTTTTATGCATTCGTTAGGTAATTAAATTACGCAAAGAATGGCATTGGAATTTTTGAAATCCATTGAGAATTGGCTGAGTTACAGCCAAAACAAAGCCAAGCCAAAATTACCAGTTTGGGCTATACTAGCGGCCTACTCAAGTCTGCCATGTTTCAGTGAAAATGTAAGTAAACGGATTGACAATTATTTATTTTTCATACATTTAAAAAAAATTTTAAATATACATTTTATACTATATTAAAAGTGGAAGAAATAACTGGTACCATCGGCAAGCCAATTGTGGGTCTCTTTTCTCCAAATTTTGTAATTGCCTCGAGCAAAAAGTCAAGGAAATACATCTACTACTAGTGGAATCTGCTGCGTCATCTGTATTTTGTTTTTGGCGCGCATGGAAAGAGACACTGAACTGCGCGCCAAAAACAAAATGCAACTGTCCAAGCAGCAGATTCCACTAGTAGTAGATGTATTTCCTTGACTTTTTGCTCGAGGCAATTACAAAATTTGGAGAAAAGAGACCCACAATTAGCTTGCCGATGGTACCAGTTATAATATAAAAGCTGAGCCTTGTCCGTAACGAGATAACTTTGCGCAGGCCCAATTCAGTAGCTGCAGCGGAAGTGAGCATTGTTTTGGGTAAATTGGGGTCGCGGAACAAGAATATATTTTTAGTGGAATTTTTGACCGCGGAGCGGCCCGAAGGGCCGCTCCGCGGTCTATAGAGGTTACTAAACTTTTGTCCTGATATGTATATATATATGTCTGGAAATGCTGTCCACGGCCGAACTCTCAACGGATTTGGACAAACTTTTTTTTTCCTGAAAGGTAATGCTATTTTAGGAAGATCTGAAGGGGTGGAACCGGTCCCGGAGCATTTGAAACATTACTTTTTTGGGTAGAAAGTTTGAAAATTGGGGTATGTTGAGAAATAGCGAATTCTCAACGGATTTGGACAAACTTTTTTTTTGCTGGAAGGTAATAACATTTTAGGAAGATCTAGAGGGGTGGAACTGGTCCCGGAGCATTTGAAACGTTACTTTTTTGGGTAGAAAGTTTGAAAAATGGGGTATGTTGAGAAACAGCTGAACGGCTTAGAATTGCACAGAGGACTTGAGTTTTTTTGTTCACAAGTCATATATAGCGATTCCAAATCTGTGTTTACTTCCTAGGGCGCGACAGTGCCCTAGTTATGAATGGGCGATCGAGTTTTTGGGTGGTTGCATGTCACGGCCTTGAGCTCATTGGATTTTGGTTAAAACTTTGGACATATGCATACCGATCGAAAGCTCTTAGGGTGCTGCAGATGACCAAAATCCTGAAATTTTGATTTTGGCCTTACAATTTTTGAAATCTCCAAAAAACCTTCAAAAAACGTTCAAAACCAGGACATTGCTAACTTTGAAGTGTTCTCATTTTAGAACAAAAGTCAAATTCAAAAATCGAAGAAATACGTGTTTTAGGAAATTTTCTGGCTAATCTGGTGATATATTTTGTGGCATAAGTTTTCTGGCAAAATTTCTCAATCAATACAAGTTTGTGAAAAATATTTTGCTCGATTTTGTCATCTACCCATTTACCTAATGTTTCAATGCAGCTAAACTGCACAGATTTACACATTAAATAGAAACTGATGCTCAGGTTAGCTTGCATGCGATAGGTTTGAGCTCGATTATTATGAATTGATGTTGTTAAGCTAGGACTAAAATGTTGCAATAGAAAAAAGATTATGAATGTTCAAATATCAAAAAGATATAGATAATTTCTACAACTTCAAACTCGTAGCCTTGTTCATGTGGCAAATTAAAAAATGCCTTCCACTTGAACAAGACATAGACAAGACTAAAATGCTACAGCATGATAAGCTTATGAATATTCGATGATCAAAAAGAAATAGACAAGTTGTAACAAATTCATGATTTATTTTGATTTAAATTGCGCCAAAATTTTTACAGGTCCATTTCATTGTTGTTAGTCCATCTAAAAACTCCACTGGTCATTCATAAGCAGGCAGCAATTTTGGCACCAAGAGGACAACAACTTTAGAAAAAGTAATAAAAAACAAAATAACTAAAAACATAAGTAAAATACAAACAAATGCCATAATCGAAAAAAAGTGTTGAATTTTTATTTCATATAGTAATTTTAGGTGTAAAAACTTAACGATATCAAAATCAATTTGAAGCAAGCTAAAATAAAATTAAGTTTCGCAGGAATCTTCAATATTATCAATTTTTAATGCGAATCAAACTTCAATTGGTACATTTATTTCTTCTTTATGAGGCTTAAAAAGTTCTAAGGTTTAAAAATTAATTTAAACATTTTATTTCAAAATTTGAATTTTAAAAATCATTCAAAAATTAAGCAAAAATGACTACAACATGCGCACCTGAAGAGGGGAGGACGCAGTATTTATCAAAAGCACAACCAGGTAAATGCTGCGCAGACACAAGCATTTTTGCTTTTGATACCTATGCTCCAAGTTGACCATTTAATGTTTTCCCCCCACTGCTCCAAAGAGCATGCAGACACACGCATCTGTGCTTTTAATACCTATGCTTCAAGTTGGCCATTTAATGTTTTCCCCCTGCTGCTCCAAAGAGCACGCAGACAGTCAGCCTAGTATTTTGCCTTCAGTATTCACTGCCCCAACCCAGTCATTTTATGCCTGCTTACTGAGTTCAGTTCACCATATTATTTTTTCTTTAGTAAATACTCTAGGCATAGTCATTTATTCTGCACTGCTACATCTGATTTACTTTCAGTTAGCAATTATTTTGGTTGAAGAACAAGAGAGTTTGAAATGTGTTGGAAATACGAGAGTTGGTGAGGGACATACAGCTGGGCAGAGTATTTATGGGTTGGACGCAGCATTTTCTTCTTTATTAAATGCTTCTATGTGCGAGTCATTTTATGCTGTGATGCAGTATTTACTGAAAACACTGAGATGATACTTTAACCGGTTGGAGTCAGCAGGGGGATGATGGGTGCAGTGGATGCCTGCTTTATTATCCCCCCCATCGTAGGTATACAAACGAACACCACAGCAATAGAGGGGGGTGTAGGAGAGAGCGCAGGCATTAAACTCCGCATTTGAGTACATTTGTTTGAGCCATTTGTTGCAGTATTTTTGACATTACAGAATATATACATGGTAAGGCAGAGTATTTTTGCCTTTATTAAATGCTGCTTTAACGACTCATTTTACGTAGGCCTGCTATTTTTCAGTGCTGTAACTTTTGTTTGACAAAGTATTTTCTTTTTTAACTCAGCTTTTACTTAGTCATTTTACATGGGCCTGACATTTTTCGGCGCATTTTTATACCAGACAAAGCGATTTAATAGAGAACATTTTATCCAAGTCAAGTCACACAATTATCATTGTATTTGTTACCAGATGAATATAATTTACCAAGTTGAATGTAAAAAGAAAAAAACACACTGACAACTTTAACATCAAAGTTTAGCTTACCTCAAAAAGACAAGGTTACCAAATTTTAATTTGATATTTTATACACATTATTTGAAACTTTAACGCCTGTATGTATTTATCATTGAGTCAAATTCAAGCTCGTCATATTAATTTAAGTAATATGACCTTCACTGTAATATGACATTTAACTATATTACCTTCAGATTTTAGTGTATCTCAAAGCAGCAAGGTAATCAACTTTTTATGCCCATACCTTATTACACATTATTTGAAGCATTCAATGTCATCATATATAAGCTTAACTCAGTTAAGACATTCACAATTTCAGCTAGAATATTTCTTTACTCTTTGAACGCAAACCTGACAGAACGAGTCCTTTTAACAGAAATGGGACACTAGCATAACCAACCTTTCTGATAGTTGTAAACTCGGTGGGATTGTGGGTAGCAGCGATTCTTGCCTTTCATTTATAGCAGAGCACCAGACAAATTAGGCTTAATGTAAGTGGCTATTAGGCTCAACGTTGATGGTGATGAATTGGAAATTGGGCCCATGTAATTTTCTCTGTGACTCAACGTTGATGTTGACGAATTGAAATTGGTCGCAATGACAAATTAGTCGAGCTAGGCCAACAGCGATCTGGGGTTGAGTCTGGCCTGATGCTGACTGGTTTTTTGAGCGTGAATACAAACTTTCCAGCGCAAACACAAACTTTTCTGCTGCTTCGCTTCTCACAATTCCTCTGCTAATATGATGACCTACAATTACAACAAGGGCATTTCTGAACGCAGAGCGGCCCGGCGGTCTATAGCGGTTACTAAACTTTTGTCCTCATTGGCTTGGTGCAAGCAAGCATAGCAAAGCATCAGTGCCCAGGCCCTCTTTTTGACTCAGGAGTATGTTTTGGGGTTATTGCTAGATCTTGATTTTGATAAGTTACTGCTCCTCATAAGAAACTCCAATTACACTAATTTTGGTACCACTGAATCGCCATGGTCAAATTGGTACAAAACTTGTGAGTTTTGAGTTTTATCTTTTGAGTTTGGCACAAAAACTTTTATTTTAGCCTGAAAAATGCAAAAACTGTTTGTTCAAACTCCTCCTTCTCCTCCACCTCTGCTCATTCGACGATACTGGGGGGGGGGTAGGAAGTCTTCATCCGATACATAATGGAAGTTTACTCAGGATTGGGGGAACATATTTTGATCAAACTTTGTCAAAAGTTAGTCCTAGGCATGCTTAACATTGTCCAAAACCGGCAGGCAATTATAAAATTTTTTGAATCCATGACAATCAAAATTGTAAATTCACTCCATTACAGAAAACTTACACCCTATGCTTAAAGATACAGGTTGTACCAAATTTTCAAATCAGTGCTGTGAGCTCAATAATGAATATTTTTGCACAATATTTTATGGGCACTACATCCACTATTAGGTGTACCTCTGTACCAGTTTTCATCGTTTTCTGATCAAACCGTCCTGAGCTAATGGTTGGAATATCAAAATCGGATGAAGACTTCCTACCCCCCCCCCGGTAGTAGGTGTTCATTTTATTTTCCACCTGCCCTGGGTCCCTGGGTTTCATGTATTTGTTTATTCATAACCCTTCAGGAAACTGTTGAGAATGGAAGGCATGCGGCAGTGTGGTCAATAGGCTAGTTTGTCTGATCAATGCTGATGAAGGCTGTGTTTGAACCTTCTCAATGTATTTTTGCGCGGCCGAAGGCCGCCTGCCGCGGAGGGCAGGGCAGTCAGAGCTCCGGAGGCCGGAGGGCATGGGTGCGGAGGCCCCGGAGCGTAGCCTAGCATGCGAAGCATGCTAGGCGAAGCGTAGGGGCCGTAGCACCCGTGCCCGGAGGCCGGAGGAGCTCTGGCGCCCTGCCCGAAGCGGCGGGTGGCCAAGGCCAGCTTAAGCAGTTACCCCATTTTTGTGTCCGTCTTCCCGCATATATATATATATGTCATTCCGGGGGCGGGCCTCCGCGGTTTCTCAACCAAATTGGCTGAAATTTTGGATGAAGGTCCGTCTGGGTGGTATCTCCAGGCCATTTTTTGGGCTTGACGTAATTTTTCGATTTTTGCCCAAAACTCAATTTTTTGATGTTTCAAAGTACGAAAATTCATAAATCACAGGTTTTTCAACGAAATTGGTTGATTTTTCGCAGGTACGTCCGTCAAGGTGCTATCTTGAAGCTGGCAAAAGGAATTTCCGAAATATTTGTTATTTCTCAGTTTATGGCCCAAAACCTAAATTCTTGATGTTTCAAAAATTTGAACATCCATAAATCGATGGTTTTTCAATCAAATCAGTTGAATTTTGGCATGTACGTCTCTAATGGTGATATATTGAAGTTGATAATAGAATTTTTCGACACATTTATTATTTCTTGATTTATAGTCAAAAACCTAAAATCTTGATGTTTCAAAAATTCGAACATCCATAAATTACTGGTTTTTCAATAAACTCAGCTTAGATTTGGCAGATACATTTGCTGCGGCAGTATCTTAAAGCAGTTAAAAGGAATTGCTTAGCTTATTATCTGGAACAAAGGCCGCGCATCTTGGCAACAGCCGAGAATACCTTGTTTAAAAAAGTGGAAGAAATACCTGGTATCTTTGGCAAGCCAAAAGTGAGACTTTTTTCCTCCCAATATTTGAAATAAGCTCGAGTAAAAAGTCAAGGATATACAATTTGTACTAGTGACATCTGCTGCATCATCTGTATTGTTTTTGGGCATGCACAGAAAGAGACACTTAACTCCACACTAGTAATGTTTTAGGAACAAATAGCAGATAGGAAGCAGTCCCAAATCATTTGAAACATTACTTTTCTGGGAAGAAAGGTTGAAAAATGGGGTAAGCTGAGAAATGGCAAATTCTCGATGGATTTAGGCAAACTTTTTATTCACTGAAAGATAATAAAATTTTAAGAAGATCTGCAGCAGTGGAGCCGATTTTGCAACTGATGAAACATTACTTTTCTGAGTAGAAAGTTAGATAAACAGGCTTTGCTGAGATAGGGTGAATTCAGGCCAGGCTGTAGCTTGTCACACAGACATTGGAGAGCAACGCAAATAGGCGCAATTGACATGCCGTGGTCGAATATATATATATGTGTATTTCTGGAAATGCTGGGAATGGGCGAATTCTCAATGGATTTGGACAAACTTTTTTTCCTGAAAGGTAACATTTCGTTCCCCATGCCCCCAGTAAAGCTCATTTCTCCCAAAAATCTTCTGCCCCAAGTAGAAAGCCAAGGAGATTTACATACTTCTCATGAAATCTGGTTTGTCACCTGCATTTTGTTTGAGTGCAAATGATGTCTTTTAATCGTTTGAAAAAAGAAAAATGCAAATACCCCACAGTCAGATTTCATTAATAGAAGAAATTTTTATTGCCTTTGCACTTGAGGCTATTCATTTTTGACACATAAGAGCTTTTTTGGCTTGTTGATGGAAAAGGTTATTGTCATTTGCCCCATTATACTTGTTCTTGCTTCTTCTTGTGTTCCTTCTTTGCACATGCTCAATGAACGATAAGGCTAAAGGAACTGCCCCTGAAGCAGATTGCACTTGTGGTAGATGTATTTCTTGGATTTTAAACTTGGGGTAATTGAATTTTTGGGAGAATATACTTAATTTTTGCTTGCTGGTGGTACCAGGTATTGGGCTGGCGCAAGCAAGCTTTAGCAAAGTGTCAGCACCCAGTCCCTCTTTTCAACCCAGGTATACATTTGACCACGGAGTGGCCCAAAGGGCCGCTCCACAGTCTATAGAGGTTACTGAACTTTTGTCCTGATATGTGTGTATCTGGAAATGCTGTCCACGGGCGAATTCTCAACGGATCTTGACAAACTTTTTTCCCCTGAAAGCTTATATAAAATTAGGAAGATCTGTAGGGGTGGAAACGGTCCCGGAGCATTTAAAACATTACTTTTTCTGGTAGAAAGGTTGAAAAATGGGGTACAATGAGAAATGGTGAATTCTCAACGGATTTGTACAAACTTTTTTTCCTGAAAGCTAATAAAATTTTAGGAATATTTGGACGGGTGGAACTGTTTCCGGAGCATTTGAAACATTACTTTTTGGGTAGAAATGTTTAAAAATGGGGTATGATGAGAAATGGCAAATTCTCACCTCAAGCCAAAAGTTGATCTCTTTTCTCCAAAAATTGAAGAAACCCGAGTTAAAAGTCAAAGAAATAGAATTACTACTTGTGGAATCTGCTGCATCATCTGCAATTTTTTGGGTGCGCATGGAAAGAGAGACCCTGAACTGCACACCCAAAACAAAATACAACTGTCCAAGCAGCAGATTCCACAAGTAGTAATTTTATTTCTTTGACTTTTAACTTGGGTTATTTTCAATTTTTGGAGAAAGGAGACCCACTTTTGGCTTGCCGATGGTACCAGATATGATTTTAAATTCTTAATAGGCTAAGCTGGACCTTTTGCTGATTCTTTTTTGTTTTTGTGCAGTCCAGCAATCTCTTTCCATGTGTGTGCAAAACAAAGATACCATCATTTTGACCTGCATGTGCGTTTTTGAGGTTTGTGGTAGATGTGGTCATTTTAAAAGTTGATAAGGCTCTTGCTTCTCATAGAAAAGTCCAATTGCTTTGATTCTTCTTACATTGGAAAGCCTAATTTGTGTGAAAATTATTAATTGAAAAGCTTTTCTGGGGCAAGAGAAATGATATCTCAAATCTAGATAAAAATATCTGCTAATTTTTGACCACAGAGCGACCCAAAGGGCTGCAGAGCAGTTTTTTCTGATGGCTGCCTTTCATAATAATATCTAGTACCATCGGCAGGCCAATGCGGGTCTCTTTTCTCAAAATTTGTAATTGCCTTGAGTAAAACGTTGAGGAAATACAATTTCTACTAGCTGTTTGGACAGTTGCATTTTGTTTTTTGTGTGCAGTTCAATGTCTCTTTCCGTGCGCACCCAAAAACAAAATGAAAATGAATCATCAACACCACTACACCATTTGTTCATGCAACGAAATGGTCCAACTGAAAGGCTAGAAGCATAACAGCTAAGGACGCCTATGAGGGGGTAGAAATGAATACCTAAACCCACACATGGAGGAGATGCCAAGCAGAGAATGGTGGGGAAGGGGAGTGGAGGGAAGGGAAAAGAAGGGAAGGAGTTCGTACAGCACTTTTGTATCTCAATTTTCTCCCACAAATACTCATGTTTGCCTTATTTTGCAAGTGCCCCCCCCCACAATTCGATGCTGTTCTTTCCAATGAAAAAAAAACAGCGATTGTTGCAGCCTGGAAGCAAAAAGACTCTTATCAATTTTAAGATCTGGCAATAACCCTCAAAATAAACACCTGGGTTGAATCTAGGGGCTGGGCGCTGATGGACGCTATGCTCCGTCATGCCAGCCCAATATCTGGTCCAATCGGCAAGCCAAAATATTTCTTCTTCAACAGTTGAAAATTCCTTGAGTTAAAAGTCAAACAAGGTATTCTTATGGTTAAGGTATTGCTAGCGCCAAGATACGCGGCCTCTGTTCCGAGCAATAGTGTCAAGCTACATGAGCGAATTATACTATTTATTTACTTGCTGATATTGTCTTAAAACCTATGAGTTGTTAATTTTTAAATTGTGAAACATCAAAATTCTAAGTTTTGGGGAAAAATCCATAAATTTCGCAAAGCCCCAATAATCCTTACAAGCCACCACCTAGGCGGACCTTCATGCTAAATTTCAGCCAATTTCATTGAAAAACCAGGGAGTTATGATTTTTTTGTTTTGAAACATCAAAATTATGAGTTTTGGGAAAAATCCAAAATCTTTAAAAAACCCCAATAAAGCTTTCAAGCCACCACCTAGGCAGACCTTCATGCAAAATTTCATTCAATTTCATTGAAAAACCACAGACTTATGATTTTTCGTATTTTGAAACATTAAACAACTAAGTTTGGGCAAAAAATGCAAAATTACGCCAAGCAGCCAAAATGGCCTAGAATCACTACCCAGGCCAACCTTAATGCAAAAAATGAGCCAATTTCATTGAAAAACCGCAGAGTACGGGCCCTGGAAAGACACATTGCCCTGGCGCAAACGGAGCGCGTCAGCGGAGTGTCAGCGCCCAGCCCCTCTTTTCAACCTAGGTGTATGTTTTCGGGGTTATTGCTAGATCTTAATTTTGATAAGGCTGCTGCTCGTCACAGAAAGCTCCAATTGTTCTAATTCTTTTTCC
>JASANA010001905.1:0-12568 GCA_030248095.1 Ptycholaimellus sp. GST1_10
GGGAGCTGAACAAAGAGGATCTGCCCTACAGCACCGCTCTTCTACATCTAGTTCCTCTTCCTCCCTTCTGTTCTCTTTGCAGGCAAGTCCGTATTGGCTTGTTCACCTGGACTGGACTGCCCAGAGGACGAGGACACACTTACCCGCACTTCATCCTTCCCTCAACTCCACTCCTCGAGATAGAGCGAGTCTGCGCAAGGCCTACTCCCATCGCATTCCAACACCACCCAGCACTTCTTCCTCCTACAGCGGCCCATCCTTCGCCGCTCCTGTTTGCCGGTCCAAGTCGGTGCTGACCTTCTACGACCCAGAGCAGATCCAGCCGGGCGACAAGGAAGAGCTGCGCCTCGTGGGCCTACGCTGAAGAACGCGGGACCCAACTCTTCATGTTTGATGCCTTGTCCCCTCCCTTTAGATGTACCCCATTCCTTACTTGCTCTCAGTAGCTTTGCCTGATCCTCCGATCCATGGTGATTGAACGGAGCGCGGGGAGTCTGCGCTGCTTCAGCGTCATAATGGACTTTGCTCATTTGTACTCTTATCATTCTCTTATTTAGCATCCCGCTTTTGCCTTCCTACAGTCAGTGTGTATGTTCAATGCTAGATGTAGTAAAAAGAAACGAAAGGCGTGGCTGACAGCTGGCGGACATGATGCTTAAGATATTCAACATGCTCAAACTCCAGCTTCATGTGCACTAGCTCACCGTCGTTCGCTTCGGCCACATCGCACAGCCCACCACCTTCCCTAGCGGCTATGTTACAGACTACGCTTTTCCCCTCCCTCCCATCCCTGAGTGGATTAGCGCAGGCTGCAGACAAACGTAGTATACCAAATTAAATGCAAATGCAACAAAGATGCCCATAAGGGAAAAATTAAAATACTTGTAATCCAGAACTAAAAGAAATACAAAAGCAATTGGGTGCAAGAATAGCCAGCATAACATTTTCAAAGATCACCAAAGGAGTAATCATGGACTGGAATTTGATTCTGCTAAGGTAATACATAGGTGCAACCAGCAACAGTTAACGCTGCAATGAGCCTTAGGCTTTATGCATCAAAATGAATGAAACAGGGTAATTGTAAGTACTTAACCAATGAATAACTACAGACTGGCATTCCAAATGGCGTTCTACCTCTTTTACAACCAAGACCTAATACAGCACACTAAAATTTTGTATCATATAGTATTTACAATGTCTTTCTTTGCTTAATTTATTTTTTAATAGTTATTATTATGTTCGTTCTGACAAATGTCAGAAATCTATTTTACTGATGAAGGAGATAATACTTCAAAACGTTTAGAAACTTGTGAATATATCAATTCTGTGCTTACATTTTGGATAGAGTATACATATTTATATATATATTTATTAAACATATATATATTTACATACCTCTATATATATGTATTTTCTACCCAAAAATGTCATGTTTCAAGAGCTCAAATTCCAAGTCTATACTTAATAGTCCTTCCTGAAAATATTATCACCTTTAAGGAAAAAAAATTTGTTAAAATCCATTGAAAATTCGCCTTTCTCAGAGCATACCCAATTTTCAAAACCTTCTACCCAAAAAAAGTAATGTTTCAAATGCTCCAGGACCAATTCATCCCTCCAGATCTTCCTAAAATTTTATTACCTTTCAGGAAAAAAAAAGTTTGCCAAATCATTGAGAATTGAGCCTTTTACAGCATACCCAAATTTTCAACATTTTAATCCAAAAAGTAATGTTTCAAATGCTCGGAAACAGGTTCCACCCCTCCAGATTTCTGAGAGCATCACCTTTCAGGAAAAAAAAGTTTGTCCCAATCCGTTGAGAATTCGCCCGTGGACAGCATTTCCTACAGACAAATACCTAGATATATCAGGACAAAAGCTGAGTAACCTCTATAGACCGCCGGAGCGGCCCTTCGGGCCGCTCCGCGGTCAAAAAGCAGCTCAAGTCTTTCGGCAGCAAAATACTCGGCCCGATATTAATTAGGCGCCAATACTCAGAGTGTGATGCAAACACTGGCCAAGACCAGAAGAGCCGCGCTGCAAATCAAACTGGAATGTCCTGGAAAACACCGCTGGCCAGCATTGGTTGGGCCCTTTTTTGGCATTCACTTGAGATCACAAAATATCCCCAATTCGGCCATTATATTGAGATTCAAAATGAAACCAAGAAACGGAACATTTCAAAAAAATCATTTAAGAGCATGTTTGCAGGCATAACTTTTGCAAAAGCTTTGAACTTTCGGCACCGATCGCTGGCGGAGTGGTGAGAGCGCTGGGCAGAGAGACCTGAAAAAAAGAGCCTTCTATTGAGTTTATTTTTGGTTAACGTTGAAATACATTTTTCCCAATTCTGCTAGTAAACTTTTGCAAGTTTTTCGTTTGACAAATCAGATTTACAAAATTGGATCAAAATGTTGTCGGATCCCAGAAAAGAATGGTCACATTCAAAAAATCAGAAAACAAGAATAATGACAAATGACAGTAAACGTATTAGCTTGGATCAAAATTTGTATGAAGCACCTGATGGTTCTAAGAATGGACTTAGTGAAATAATCATTGCCATTACTGGTGGAATAACAATGTTTCTGTGTTTTCTAGCAATTTCCTGCTCATTTTAAGGCAACATAAACACATACACATGAGCAAAACTGATAATCAGTCATGTGAACTATCTCAATATGATATCACAGCAAATACTAATTCAACATCATTTGTTTTATCTTACCCTTCTCTTGCAGAACTATCAATAAATTGTCCAGAATGCAAACCAATACCTCCAAATGATCGGACATATTACTTTTCTAAGTAAGCATTAAATTATTTTAGTTTGTTATTTAAGTGATTTTTTATAGTTATTAAATGGTACTAGTTTGATTGCAGTAATCAAAGTGTTTGCGATATCTTATGTTTTAATAATTATTTTGATTTTGATAATAATAATAACTCAAATAGCGCTATATGTAGTTATTAGCAGAATATTAAAGATAAAATTTACAGATAAACAAGTTTGCGCCATATATTATTGTGTTACTTATTGTGATCTATTATAAACAATTAATTACATTTATTCATTCATGTTTCAAAACTCCTGAACAGTGCAATACTGCTACAAGGCTTTCTTTGGGACTGCCTATTACAAACCAAAGAGCCATCAAATACCTGTCATATTTGAACTGAAATCTTTTTAAGAGGGGTCCAACTGCTCTACTTTTGAGCTAGGGTCTTATGATCTAGAAACCTCAGAGAGGTCTGTAGCAGCAGTTCACAAAAGTTTTGAAACTCCTGAACTGTGCAATACTGCTACAAGGCTTTTTTGGGGACCTGTTACAACCTATTACAAACCAAAGAGCCATCAAAGACCTGTCAGATTTGCACTGGCATCTTCTGGAAAGTGCCCAGCTGCTCTACTTTTGAGCTAGGGTCTTATGATCTAGAAACCTCAGAGAGGTATGTAGCAGCAGTTCAAAAAATTTCGAAACTCCTGAACAGTGCAATACTGCTACAAGGCATTCTTTGGGGGTCTGTTACATCCTATTACAAACCAAACTTGATGGCTCTTTGGTTTATAATAGTGGTTAACAGGCGCCCAAAGAAAGCCTTGTAGCAGTGTTGCACTGTTCAGGAGTTGCAAAACATTTTTGAACTGATGATACATACCTCTCCAAGGTTTCGATATCATAAGATCCTAGCTCAAAAGTAAAGCAGCTGGGCGCTTTCCAGAAGATGTCAGTGCAAATCTGACAGGTCTTTGATGGCTTTTTGAATTGTAATAGGCTGTAACAGGCGCCCAAAGAAAGCCTTGTAGCGAACGCGTGAATGAGATATAGTTGTGTAAAACCAGGAAAAGTTAAGGCAGAATGCAGCAGACATCCTCGATTCACCATGCAGACTCTTGCACGGACCATAAACTCAATCAAGCACATTAGATGTGCATTGCTCAGATGATAACTATGGATGTTACCCTCTAAAAGATAGCCTCTAATCATGTATTATGGTCTGGTGTAATTTATGTTGCACATAATTTCACCTTTATGTGTTAATTTTCATTAATTTAATTATTCAAACCAGTATCTTAAATAGGCCACTATCAGAAATCATTACCTTCTTTTTGAAAAACAATGGCTGAGACATTTTTAATTGCGGTTTTATCTACATGGGCAGTTGGAACAATAGTATTAGAGATATTTCTATATTTCTGCGTGTGCCGTCATTTTAGAGCAGGAAATGGGCCTACATCTGATAATCGTGAGTTGGGAAAACTAATGAAAGGTGAGGAAAAACAGTTTGCAGAAGCATGTGGTGCTACGTACCACGTTCCTGGCCAACAGAAACATACCATGGACTTTAACAAAACCCACAATCAAGAAATTCCTAGGCTATCAATTAATATTCCTGAAGATGGTGATGGTACATACCAGAGCTCGTAGCAACATATTCATATTGAATACTTTGGAGAACTTGCAAAATTTATTTTGTCTACTTTTTATTACAAACATTGGTTTAGATTAAATTTAATAAAGAGTAAAACTATAGAACTATCATAAAATATGTGTGTTTAATGCTCATCAATATACATTTTGCACGCACACTGCAAATCTTCTTCAGCAAAATGATCAAAGGAAAAGTACTTAAACTAATTTACTTCGAAATAGGTCCTAACACATTGTTAGAAATCTATTTTACTGATGAAGGAGATAATACTTCGAAACGTTTAGAAACTTGCTGACTATATCACTTCTGTGCCTTACATTTTGTATAGAGTATACATATTAATTTTAATTGTTATAAAATGAAAATCATGTGTTTCAAATTTTTAATCCAAAATAACTTATGATGGTCAAGGTACACCATATTATTAAAGCAACAATTACGAGATTAAAAAACCAAGGTGAAAAATTGGGAGTGAGTCAAGACCTCCAGGGGACATGACGTAGCAGTAGTATCCCTGTTAAAATAGAAGTTTCTCGGATTCAGGCAGTGGTGGGAGCATGGGAGATGCAAATACGTCTTAGCAAAGGAAACACTTTTTAAGGAATTTGAAAATATGATTGACTGCCATTGTTTTTGTTTGCATTTCATATAGCTGCGAGTGGGCTCAACGGACGAAACAGACACATAGCGTTGATCAATTATAGCTGTCCAAAGTGATTGAGAATTGGGAGAGTTATGGCTACAAGGAGTTGCCAGTAGATGCGCGGGCCACGATGCTTTGTAGTCCGACTTGTTACATGGAATAATTTCACAAAATACTTCACTTGGACGAACAAGGAATAATCTGGTATCATCGGCAAGCCTAATGGGGGTCTCTGTTCTCCAAAAAATTGAAATTGCAGGAACTTCGGTTCATCCAATTGAGCTTCATAGTTTACAGTCAGAAATCATTTTACTGGTCGATTGAACCATATACCATTGGAGAGGTGAATGAATCCAATCCGCCCAAAAAAAAATTGTTACTGACTAGTTCTGAGCCCTTCCTTTAAAGATTGGATGAAGGTAAATTTTTCATTTATTTGTCAAAAGAAAAGATATGCATAAAAAATTAACAAATAAAGACAAAATGGGGACTTATGGGTAATTAATGAGTATAGAGACAATTTAACAAGGAGGGGCCTGATCAAACTGAGTCAGCTGTGCTTCAGTAAATTGCTACTGGGGGTGCAACTTCGGGTACAGCAGCTTGGGCATCAGCAGCAATGAGTTGTAGATTCGTTGAGGCAGGGGTACCACCAGCTTTGTAGAGATCTGTTACAGCTGTGTCCAACGTTCCTTCTGGCATGGGTATTTAGAATTACAAGCTTGTCCTGTTTATCTGCTCCTGAGGCACGTGCTATTTCCAATGGTATTTGACCTCCAGCTGGAACCACCGAATAAACTGGGCGTAGTTTGTAGAGATCATTGTTCGAGCACTTGATTTTTACAGCCATGGGTTGAGCAGAGGGATTGTTTAGTTTGTGATTAGATGCACCTGAGGGCTGTCCTAATATCACTAATCCCATGGGACAGGACAATCAAAATTGGGTCCACTCCTAATATTACTTAAATCCCATGGGATCCCCTTGGGATTGTCTTATCCCCAGGGGACAGGATTAGGTGGGTTCACTCCTAATATTATTAAATGTCTTCTGTCCCCTGTCCCACGCCACAGACACCCTCCACTCTTAATATTACTTAAATCTCATGGGATATCCCATCATTTTCGTGGGACAACCACAGACAGGGTGGGGGGTGTCTGTGAATGAGGGACAGATTGAAAAAAGATGGAAATTGGTCTAGTTCTCATTGAGAATTTGATTTACAACCAACTTTGTCTAGTATTTCTTGCTTATTTCAGCTTGTTGTCAAATTTTTGAATTCTGGCCACTATTTCAGACTGTCACATTACTGTTCTTTAAAGTTTTTGAGCATTTTTCTTGGCCGCGCAATCATAATACTCTCACATCAGAATAATCAAGAATTTCCACAGCCAATCATAAATGGTTTTGATCAGTGTGCTCGATCGCTAGAAATTCTGCTCGCAGTGTGCTCGATAGCTAGAAATTCTGCTCAGTGTGCTCGATAGCTAGAAATTCTGCTCAGTGTGCTCGATAGCTAGAAATTCTGCTGAAAATCGCCTCTGAGCCATGAAAAACGCAACTGCTGCAAAGCCTACCGAGCACTTCTGGCAGCACCCGCGTCCATCCCTTTGTCGTCAACAGCTGTGCCAGCTCCAGCCAATACGAAGGAAGATGTAGCCCGGACAGTGCTGTCATCATCCCCCGCCTAGTACCCTCTGGCAAGGGGAAAAGCCTATCCCCATTTCCACGACCCCCCTCTCTCCGTCTCCCTCTCCCACTCTTTCCTGCAACATATATCCCCTCACTTCTGCAACTTCGTCCCAAACTTCCCTTCAACCCTGAACTCCCTCCCCCACCCTTCCAAAGCCAACCCTTGCCCAAGACTTCCAAGACCCCAGCCCAGCTGTCTCCTGTCAACTGTCCCGATGGCTTTCCACTCCCCGCCGCCTCTGCCCAAGGGCAAGCGAAAAAAGCGAAGCTGGCACCCAGCTGCTCTTCTGAAAAAGAACAACCGCTTTTCCCGCCGCCTCTGCCCCAAGGGCAAGCGCAACAAGCGAAGGAAGCGATGCCATTCTTCCCGCCGCCTCTGTCCCTAGGGCAAGCGCAAAAAGCGATGGGAATGATGCCGTTCTTCCCGCCGCCTCTGCTACCAAAGCAAGCGCAAAAAGCGAAGGGAATGATGCCGTTCTTCCCGCCGCCTCTGCCACCAGAGCAAGCGGAAAAAGCGAAGGGAATGTTTCCGTTCTTCCCCGCCACCTCTGCCACCTGAGCAAGCGGAAAAAGCGAAGGGAACGAAGAGAGCTCAGCCCACCATCATCCAGCCACCAAGCCATCCCATTGGTCAGTCCAGGCCAAGCATCATCTGCCGCATCCCACTTGCTAGCAACAGCCTGAAGAAGCAGAAGCACCCCCTCCAAGTGGCATCTGTGAAAATCAATGGTCTCTTCACAAGGAGGAATGAACTGGAGCTCTTTGCCGAAGAAGAAAGTCTGGACTTTGTGCTCCTCCAGGAGACAAAGACAGGCCAGAAAACAGCATCATCCGACATTGAGATCCCAGGCTATGAGATCGAAAGAAGAGACAGGCGAGGTCAGAGTGGCGGCGGTGTGGCAATCGCAACAAGAACAGAGCTGAGAAGCACCTTTGAAGCCTGTGGCCCAGGGAGCCTGGAAGCCCTTGCGGTGAAGATCAGAAGCCTCACAGCGGTCAGCATCTACCGACAACCCAGCATCAGGACCCAGGAAGCCCTTATCAAACTGGCTACACTGCTTTGCTGATTTCCTAGCCAAAGTAGATGGCCCAGCAGTCCTGGGTGGTGACTTCAACCTCTGCCAGCTCCAAGAAGAGTCAGTTGAGCTGAAAGAGCTCCTGACGGGGCTTGGCTTCTGTCCAGTGCAAGGAAGCCAATCCAGAGCAATCGACTACCTCTGGACCCGAGGCCTAAGCAGCTCTCCATTGGCACTACACCCGCCACTCGAAAAGGCTGTCAAAGGCCATGCCACTCTCCGCATCAGCCTAGACCTGCCATCCCCACAACCGGTCAAGGAACTCATCACTGCTCGCTGGCGGTGGGAAGAGGCCTGCTGGGTCACAGCCAATGAAGCCCTGATTGCTGACCCAGAAGGAGGCTGGAGAAGCCTTGCCTATCAGCTGCCAGAGGAAGGAACACCAGAGGCGACCCCAGAGCAAACTCTGGAGGCCCTCGAAAATATACTCTGGCATGCCCTCAAGCTGGCAGTCCCACGCTCACAAGCCCAGATGAAGAAGAGGCGGAAGAAGCCATACATCACAGCCACCTGTCTGAGCCTGAGCAAGGAGGTGAGCAAGGCCTGGAAGAGGTCAAAGGCTCACCCAGAAAACCGCAAGCTCGCAAAGGCCTATGCAGTAGTGAAGGCTCAGCGGAAATGAGCACTGCAGAAGGCACGGGAAAAGCACACGCTTGCACAGATCCAGAAGGCTCAGGAGAAAGGAAGACTTGCAGCCCTCCCAAAAAGGCTGGCAAATGGCAACCGGCCCATGATCCCAGCCCTGAGACATGGAGCTAGCATCCTTGCCACAGATGCTGAGAAGGCGGAAGCCCTGGCAGACGTGTTTGCCAGCAAGCACAAGGAAGCAGCCAGCCATGCAAAGCTCGTAGCAGGAGCCCCAAGCACACTGCACCTGGTGACTGAAGGTGAAGTCAGAGAAGCCCTGAAGAAGACCAAGGCTAAGAAGGCAGCCCCAACGGAAGACATCCCAAACCGCTTCCTGAAGCATGTCAGCACCACAGCCTCCTCCGCCATCGCCAAGCTCATTAACAGCACCCTCATTGCACAGCAAGTGCCAGAAGCCTGGAAGGTGGCTGAAGTAGTCCCAATTCTAAAAAAAGGGATCCTGCTTCAGCACCGAAGACTACCGGCCAATCAGCCTCCTGCCCAGCATGTCCAAGATCTGGGAGAACCTCGTCCTGATAAAGCTGAAACCACAGCTGGCCACAGCACCAACACAGTTTGGCTTCAAAGCCAAAAGCGGGTGCAGCGATGCGCTCCTCAGACTCCAACAAGCTGTCGTTGAGTGCGCCATGAACCAGCAAGCTGTGAGAGTAGTCATTGTCAGTCTGGATGTGAAGCGGGCATTCAACACACTCTCACAAAGGGCCATCATCGACTGCCTCAGGAACAGAGGAGCAGCTCCACACCTAACCAACCTGGTGGCAAGCTGGCTCAGCGGCAGAAGCTTTGAGGTGCGAGTTGGCCAGACTCGGTTGACAAGACGCCGAGCCACCTCTGGGGTGCCCCAAGGAAGCTGCCTTGGCCCCAGCCTCTTCAATGCCACCACAGACAGCGCACTCAGGCTATCACTGTCTCCAGGAACCTTCATCCAAGCCTACGCCGATGACACTGTCCTTGTGAGGGCAGTGAACACAGCCAACGATATCAGAAGCATCGAAGAAGACCTGGCAAAGCTGAAGAGCCACCTGGCTGGAATGGGTCTGGACCTGCACCCAGGGAAAACTCAGATCCTCGTCGTCTCAGTCAGCCCAGCTCACCGTCATCTGCCAACTCCACTCATCTTTGAAGGCGCCACAGTGGCACCCAGCGAAAGCCTCAAGTACCTTGGTGTAACGCTAGACTCACTCCTCAGCTTTAACACCCACTGGATGAGAACCTGTGGCACAGCCAGAGCTACACAGGCGGTGCTAAGGAGACTCCTAGCTGGCCACCCACAGGCAACCCGTCTAGCTGTCACCCAAAAGGTTGGAGGAGTCCTCCTTCACAGCCTCGCCTTCTGTCCTCCCTCAACCACTGCCGCAGCGAACAGAGTGCGCAGCATTCTGAGCCGCCAAGCCCGCATCGCCCTTGGCAACTGGACAGAAGACAGGGCCACTGTCCTGGCGAGGGCCTGCCTACCTAGCTACGAAGAACTCATCTTCCAGCAGTTCTTCATGTTCACCTGGCGCTGCCTTGCAAGTGGCAGGGCGTACGGATTGTGGCTGAAGGAAAGCAGGAGTCCGCAAGAACCTCCAAGCCATGGCTATGGCACAAGAAGAGCCAAAAAAGCAGAAAAAGCAGCCTCTCAGCCAGTCCCAAAGAGCAGCTGGAGAGTTGAGGAGCTGCTAACAGGGCGGGATCGCCTCAACCGGCTCGCGCCCTGCCGTTTCCGCAGCACCTTGAACGCCCTCCCGTGGGCAGCGGCTGGCTTCAAAGATCCACGTGAACAGCTCAAGTCTAACGCCATAGCCGAAAAAGCCGTACCCAAACTGCTGCAGAAGATGCCTCAAGAAGCCCTCAAAAACCTCACCTTTTGATAACATTTCCCTTCGCCCCTGTGCTGTTATGCCTTCACGACCATGTCTTGACCATGTTTTGACTCGCCATACAGCTGCTCATGTTCGTGCGTTAAGAATAAAGGAAAAAAAATGGTTGAAAAAATAAGGTGTATTCTTCGGAATGGTCTCAAGATGCCATTGCAGCAGAATAATCAAGAATTTGAAAAGAATCACAGCCAATCGCAAACGGTTGAAAAAATGAGGTGTATTCTTCGGAATTGTCTCAAGATCTTATATCCTCTATTCTCTGTCTTATCCCCTGTCCCTTGTTCCAAGCCAATCCTGTGGTCCGCTCCTATTATTTTTCTTCTGATCCCATGGGATAGCAGCATTAATAATAGGACTGAAAAAGCAATCCTATCCCCAAAAGAAGGGACAGGAATCATTAATATTAGGACAGCTCTCTGGAACTCCGGAGTGAAGAGAGCTTGTGATGGGAGAATTTAACATTGACTGACATGCTTCCTGGGTCCCGTTTGGTCTTTTTCTTGTATATTTCTGACAATGGTTTCTTCCCAATTGTTTTAATGATTTCTGAGGATTCATACTTGTGGAAAGCTACAATTATGGAATCAATAAAATATATTTTTTAAGCAACAGCAATTCCAATTTGTTTTCGTTCATTGAAATTTTAACATATTTGATTTATTTTTTTATGCTCTTGAAGATTTATAGGCATTTATTATAGTCATTAAATTTTGGTTTCTAAACTTTACTTCCTAAAACGATAACCCAGTTTACTAAAAATAAATGATTGGCCTATGATTCCAAAAATGTGTCCTTTTCAATGTTTTGATAACTGGTGAGTTTTGTTTTGATGTTTCCTGAAATGTTTAATGTTGCGTTTTGTTTTGATACTTAACTTTTGTCCTCAAGGCACCGTGGCAGGTGGAGCGCTGCACTAAAGTTGCGCTTCGTAAGATCAGCCTTCTGACCAATGTTTGGTATTACCGTGGGGGACTAAGTTTCCGCGAATTAATTCAATGTCTTTTATCTCAAGATCTACAAAGCAGTTTTCTACAAAAATTTATCTGCAAATGCTCCAATGTGTCCATTTTATTGTGTTACATTTTTGTGTCAAACGGAGTTAACTATGTGGTTTTACTTCAATTTTTGTATCATGAATTTTTATTGGAGGAATTTGCCCAAAATATTTAAATATTACCAAAACTGATGATTTTTAGACCTTTAAAAATAATTCTGCATCAATTAATGGTCAAGGAACCAGCTAGGCATTTAGTGAAAAGCCTTTAATGATTTCATTTTGACGAAATGGGAAAATAAGGGAAAACCCATCATTTTGAAGCAAAAAGAATTGCCCTGCACACATCGCCAGCATATATTTCGGCCCACATTGACTGGTGATACAAAAAGTTTAATAAATCCATCAGTTTTATTTGGTTTGACACAACGATTTACAATATAGTAGACTCTTTCAAACCATCTGCAGATAAATTATTGTGGCAAAATAATTTGTAGATATTGAGATATAACTTATTAAAATAACTGGCTAAAACTTAGTCAACCCCCACGGTAGAGTAGACCAACCAGTAATGTCTAGTCCCTGTCTTAGTGTCCATGTTTGAAGGAATTTATGCAAGTGGGCAAATGATTATGTAATGATATTATTTAAGATTACTGTGCGAAGCTGTGGCAGCTGCTCTGTCCAACGTGGTTCCAGTCTGACCTTTCCGCATTCTGAGATCCCCAGGTGGAGGGAGCGGGGATTTCTGAGCTGCCGTAGTGAAGCCCAGCTGTCCGCGGAGAAGTGGTTGAGGCCATAAATATGTAGGGATTCCAAACCGGTGACCAGCGTGGCCACTTGATGCACCTTCTGCAGCACCCCTATCACCAGACGTCCCAGTTTGCCTTCCCATATCGACATCGTCTCCACTTTGTCAGGTAAAGCGTCCCAGACCTCTGGCATTATGCCGCGTAGTTTGACGGACCAGAGTCATTTGCCATGTTGGAGGCAGTGGAGAAGGGTCTGGACGTAGACGCTGTCCGGGAATTTCCTGATGGCTTCTGCGGACTGATAGCCTCTGAACTCCCTCATCTCATTCACTTGTTCTTCAGAGATGGGGGAGTCGTGTTCGAAAGACATGCTGAAGCGGGTGACGGGAAGGTCCACTCCCTGAGAGCTGTCGCTGAAATCGCTGCTCCACGGAGGACACACCTTAGCCTTGATACACCGGCAGGAGGGAGCAAC
>JASANA010001912.1:0-12671 GCA_030248095.1 Ptycholaimellus sp. GST1_10
ACCTTGCGGTGGCATAAAAGGTGGGTGGAGTCTTTCTTCACTCACTCGCCTTCTGTCCACCCGCCACAGTGACTCCTGCTGAACAAGTCAGAAGCATCATTGCACGCCAGTCCAGATTTGCACTTCGAAACTGGGTGTTCATCCGAATTGCTGTACTCATCAATGCCAGATGATCCACAACTGGTCAGTTTATTGTGCTGCCTTGCTGGTAGATGTTTCTTTGGCAACTGGAAAAAAGCATAGCAACCCATCTAAGCTCCCTACCCATGAACGTATCAGCAGGGCCTCTCTATCAACGAACCTTAGCATCGATTGTGATGCCTGGGTGTTTTTGAGAAGATCAAGGAGCTCAGCACTGACCTGAGCCTCCTTGATTGCCACCAGCCAGTGCGCTTCAGGAAATCAGAAGTCTCCGTCATCCAAGGAGGCCCTGCAAGCTGAAGCACGAGCACAAGCGTGAGCAGCATCCGAAACCATCTTACCTCATCAACATCCAGCAACCATCCAAACCCTCATGTTTTAAACCTGTCCCATCCCTCTTTTTTGTTGTTGTTTATCTCATTTTTTTAACCCAGCTGAATGAATAAAACGAAAAAATAGAAACATAGTTTACATTAAACACAAGAAATTGAATAAACAAAAAAGGTTGCTGCAGAAAAAAGCATAAATAAGATATTAAACAGGATACCTTGGAATAATTAGTTGGGAATCAAATAAATTAAATAAATACTATCTGAATAAGAATTTTTGACCGCGGAGCGGCGCGAAGGGCCGCTCCGCGGTCAATAGAGGTAATTGAACTTTTGTCCTCATATATGTGTATATGTGTCTGGAAATGCTGTCCACGGGCGCGGGATGTGAAGCTCCGCGGTCACCTATTGCGCTCTGCGCCATATACTTGTTAAAAATATAAAGGAATGGAAAGTGCTGATGTTAGCTGTTGAAGATATCATATTATGCGATTTCAGTTTTAATTCCATGTCTTCTCCTGCAAAGTTATGATTTGACCTGGAAGCAATTCAAATTCTGTCTCGTATGAAACCCATAAATGACTGTAAAAAGTAATTGAGGATATGATTGCTTGTGAATGATTTTGCACATGCATTGAGCTATAATTTCCAGATAGTTTCATTCTTTCTTTCCCTTCTTCTTTCAAGCAATACATCTGTGTCTTCCACATGCATAGTTCATTCCATGCCTTTCCATGTTACACATCATCTAATGTATTCTGGACAAAATATATCTTGATTAGACTCTCCGTTTGTCTTAGTTGCAGAGTCCATTGGACAGCAAGTATGACTCTGATTTAACTTAACTTTGCTTACTGTGAATAATGAAAAAAAGGTATTTAGTTTCTTGGAACTTGTAATGTTTTTGGCTGCCGTCTATAGAGGTTGCTAAACTTTTGTCTTCATGCGTATATATAAGCGAAATCTCGATGGATCTTGACAAACTATTTTTTCCCCAAAGCTAGTAAAATTTTAGGAAGATCTGGAGAAGTAGACCCGGAATCTGAGCAACTGAAACATTAAGTTTTTGAGTAGAAGGCTTTAAAATTGCAGTATACGGTTCAATTGTACAAACATCTTTGAAAATCGTGACAAAAAGTTCCAAGTTGAATTGTCAAAATTTTTCAGATCCAGCCAAATTCTAAACGAAAATGTTTTTTTCGATAGCTATTTTTATTTTATGAATATTTGGAGGGATATATCGGGTTACCGATCATTTGAAACATCACTTTCTGGGTAGAAAGTTAGAAAAATGGGGTATGCTGGAAAAGGCAAATTCTCAATGGAGTTGAGCAAACTTTTTTGCTAAAATGTAATAATATTTTAGGAAGGTCTGGAGGGGTGACACTGGTCCTGGAGAATTTTAAATATTAATTTTGGGTAGAAAATTTAAAGTGGGTTATGCTGGGAAAGGGTTTTTTCTCAATGGATTTGGACGAACTTTTTTTCCTGAAAGGTAATAATACTGTAGGAAGAGCTAGAGGAGTGAAACCGGTCCCAGAGCATTTGAAACATTACTATTTTGTGTAGAAAGATTGAAAGTGGGGTATGCTGGGAAAGAGTGAATTCTCAACAGATTTAGACAAACTTTTTTCCAGAGAGGTTTTAATATTTTAAGAGCATGTAAATGGGTAGAGATGGTTTTGGAGCAATTGAAACATAATTGTCAGTATTGGAGCAATTGAATCTCAACAGATTTGGACAAACTTTTTTCTCCTGAACTGTATTGTTTTGTGGGAGGTTTAGCTCCGCGGTCACCTATTGCGCCTTGCGCTATATACTAGTTTTATTTCAAAGTTTATCATCAAGGCACATTGTCACTTGCAGTGACGTAATAGCAAAATAACACACTAATAAAATACTAAAAATTATAATGATCCTAATAATTGTATGTGTAAGTTTGAAGGCTGTTTTAGTCTATGTTTAAAAAAGTTGAATGCATTGTTAATTGTCATGTGTTGGTTTGCCAAACTAAATGAAAGCGGACGTCATTCACGGGGAAATAATGATGATGGAATCCTAATTACAAGTGAGCTGGTCTCGTCTAAGTACGTAAATGCGATTTGACTGCTCATTTGTCTTTCAGCGACATTCCGTTGTGGGGCCATGGTGTATTGATGTCAAATTGAATAATATTAACAATGCAAAAACCAAATAATTCAAATTTAAACTTTACTGAGCAAATTATGTAGAACCTAATAGCGTTTGTGTTCATTTTAACTGTTAGCTATAATTGAATTAAGAATGTGGTTCAGATAAATCGTTGTAATGATGTCAAAATTATTTCATAATGTTAAGATTGCACAGATTCTAAATTTTGATTTTAATTTTAAAAATATTATCAATGCAAAAGCCAAATTAATCAATTTTAAACTTCACTGATCAATTTATGTAGAACCTAATAGTTTTTGTGTTAAAGTTAATTCTTGTCCAGTTTATCGGACTTAACTTCCATCAAACCCAATGTGTTCCAATGAGACTCCCTTCTGCACCAAAAATGATCGATTTATGCATGGCCTACCATGAATACAAATTTCTAACCTACAGCAGAAACAAGGTCGTGGCATAGAAAATAAGTAGATACTGTTGTAGATACTGTTGTAGAAATGTAAGTGCATTTTCCTCGATGAGCTATAGGTATCCTTCGGCATTGCATATGAAGACATTGTCTTCACCATGTTTTAATAGTAATAGTTTCCCAACTCCCATATTGTTTAATAAATTCTCCACATTTTTTGAAAAAAACCCATAAGCTGATCAGTATCTTTTTCACATAGTGCAATAATTACATTTCGATCAGTTCTGGAAATGCTGTCCACCGGCGAATTCTCAACGGATTGGGACACAATTTTTTTTCCTGAAAGGTAATGCTATTTTAGGAAGATCTGGAGAGGTAGACTCGGAATTTGAGCATTTAAAACATTACTTTTTTGGGTAGAAAGGTTGAAAAATGGGGTATGCTGAGAAATGGCGAATTCTCAACGGATTGGGACAAACTTTTTTTTCCTGAAAGGTAATAAAATTTTAGGAAGATCTGGAGGGGTGGAACAAGTCCCTGAGCAGTTGAAACATTACTTTTTTGGGTAGAAAGGTTGAAAAATAGGGTATGCTGAGAAATGGCGAATTCTCAACGGATTGGGGCAAACTTTTTTTTTCCTGAAAGGTAATAAAATTTTAGAAAGATCTGGAGGGGTGGAACCGGTCCCGGAGCATTTAAAACATTAATTTTTTGGGTAGAATGGTTTAAAAATGGGGTATGTTAAGAAATGACGAATTCTCAACGGATTTGATTGATTGATTGATTGATTTTTACTCCAGGAACTGGGAGAAAGGGCAGTAACAATAAAATGCCTGCCAAAAAGCGAGTCATACTCGCTTAAGATAATCACAGAACTTTGAGTGGGAGGACAGGATTATTGACTCAGGAATTTGGTTCCAGTTTGCTACACATCGAAGCGGCCACATAGAACGAGCAAGTCCTCGAGCATGGGGGTCCAGAAGGAGGCGGTGGTTGTGGGAGAGTGGGCGGGCATTGATTTTTCTGTGGACAAGATTCGGACAGTGGTGTAAGCCTAGGTAGACCTTATGCAGAAATGCCAGGTCAGCATCAGCTCTACGCTTATCTAGTGGCTCTAGGTTCAGTCTCAACAGCCTATGCTCATAGCCTTTGTCCTTCCAGTGAAAGCGACGAAATACACACCTTGTGAACCAGCGCTGGACAGACTCTAGACATTTCCTATCTGCAGCCTTAATCGAATTGAACACTGGCGAGGCAGTCTCAAGTAGAGGGCGAGCAAATGTGGTGTAGGCTTGGATGAGGGTGGAGGGATCAGCAGCAGTGAGGGCTTTGAGGATGAGGGCACAGACAGAGCGACTTTTAGAGGCAATGCTTGAGCAGTGGGCAGAGAATGAAAGAGTGGGTGTCATGAGCACACCTAGATCTCGCTGGGGAGCTGTTGAGGGTGGGGGAAGTGAGGATCCGCTGACAGAGTATTGGGTCCGAAGCCCTGCCCCTATTGGGAGGATGACACATTTAGGAGTGGAAAGTTTCATCTGCCATTGCACACACCAATTGCTCACTAGGTCAAGGGCTGCTTGCATTTGATGGGGGCAGGAGGAGGTGAGTTTGAGGTCGTCGGCAAAGACCCAGAAGTGAGTGCCGCTGGCGCTGAGTTCGGAGAGGAGGGGCTCGAGGTAGATGTCCCAGAGGATAGGCGACAGGCAGCCGCCCTGGGGGATAGAGCTCGTGATGGGCCTGGGGGCAGAGAGGCAGTCCTCCATCTGCACCTGCTGGACTCAGTCTTCAAGGAAAGCTTTCAGCCAGGATAGCAGTGGGCCTGAGATTCCTAGATTGGCACAGGAGTGAAGGAGTTTGGCATGAGGGACACGTTCGAAGGCACGGGAGAAGTCAAGAAAGCAGGTGTCAGCTGGGGTTTGGGAGGCTAGCAAACTGGACCAGTATGCAAGGCAATGCAGCAATTGAGAAGTAGTAGAGCGACGAGGGCGGAAGCCAAATTGGCGCGGGGATAGAAGCCTATTCCTCTCCAGATAATTGCTCAGCTGGGTGGCTACTACTTTCTCCATCACCTTACAGGGGGCGGATATTTTTGCAATTGGTCTATAGTTTTTGGGGGCAGAGGGGCAGCCTTTTCTTTTAAACACTGGCACAATGAGACTTATTCTCCACTGCTGGGGGATATCAGAAGTAGCGAGGCAGAATTCGAAAAGAAGGGACAGGGGGTACGCAACAGCAGACGCGAGCTTCTTTAGTAGGTACATGGGGATTCCGTACTGGCCTACGCTGAGTTTGGGCTTGGCATGTTTGAGGGCAGCAATGACTTCTGGCACACCTGTTTGGATCAGACAAAGGCTACAGTCGGCTGCGGGGGGGAGAGGAGGGAGGGTGCCTGAATCTGCCTGGAAGGCCTCAGAGAATAGAGCAGAGAACACTTCACTTTTGGCCTGATTGTGGGACACAGGGAAATCATTGACTAGAAGGTCTGGGCATTTGGCATTTTTACCACGTCTGGCATTGAAAAAGCGGTAGAGTGCAAAGGGGGAGGAGGAGAGGAGGGCCTTCTCTCTGCTGGCGAAGAAGTGGTGGAGGAGAGAGCGGTACTGCTTGTCGCACCGTCTGAAGCAGGCCTTGTCTTTACTGGAACGGTTGCATCTGGCGTAGAGGGCAGCTCGGAGGCGGCGGTGCTTGAGGAGGTTTGGTGGGAGGAGGGAGGGTTTGCTGCATGGAGTGACTTTTGGCACAAAGCGTTCAATTACATCTTGAAGAATGAGAAGGAAAAATCCATAGAATTCTGAAACATTAGGGCAGAAGTCACAGATGTAGTCCCAGTCTACTGTCTTCAAAAATTCAGAAGCTTCATCTGCCTTTATTTTTTTGTAGAGCAGTATTTTTCTTTCTCCTTTTCCTTTTTCTTTTTTTTCTTTTTCTGGTTTGGCCTCTTTTTTGGACTCATTGGTCTCTTTTCTTGGGCTTTTATGCCTCTTTTTTGGGCACATAGGCCTCTTTATTGAGCATTTTATTTTTAGGCAGATGGAATTGTGATCGGAAAAAGCAAAGGGCTCATTGGTTGAGAGGGAGAGGACGGCACCAGGATCAGCTGTGAGCACCAGGTCCAGGCAGCTTCTGCCTCTGGTTGGGCCTTGGACGAGTTCCTGGAGACAGTGGGTGCTGCACCAGTTCAGGAAGGCTGTGCCTAGTGGGCCGCGGGCTGCTGGGAGTGTCCAGTCGATGGCAGGGAAGTTTGCGTCTGTGAGGAGAATGGAGGGCCAGTCGCAGGCAAGCAGGGGAGAGAGGGCGTGCAATGAGTCGTTCAGGTATTGCGCTCCAGAGTTGGGTGCTCGGTACCAGAGTAGAAGGCGGAAGGGACAGGAAGGCTCTCCTACATCTCCTTCTTTACCCTAATCTCATCACCACGCATTCACTCATCTGATCACTCCTCCGAGTAGACTTCTATCACCGACAGCAACGCAGCAGATAACTGCACCTTTTCACCTACTGTGCTTATCCGTATTTTGCCAAACCGTCAGTTAGTGTTTGTATTCGTATACGACCCGCATTTGCAGTACCAACAGCTTCCATTGTTTGTTCCTACCCCTTCTCCTTGGCACCACTACACCCATTTCCTTCATTTAGTGAAGACCGTAGATTCAGACCATAGATTTCAGAGAAAAACGGGCATTGTGTCCTGTTCTCCCCACAACCTGCACTACAACAGAATATACTTTGTGTTCTGTTCTGCCCACAACTTGCACGGCATGAGAGCAGTCGGTGTATTCTGTTCTACCCCCAACCTGCCCTGCGTGAGATCAGGATTTGTGTTCTGTTCTGTCCACATCCAGCACTACGTGAAAACGGGTATGTGGTCTGCTCTGCCCTAACCTGCACTTCGTAAGAGAAGTCTTTGTGCTCTGATCTGACCACAGCCAGCACTACACGTGATCAATCTTTGTCTTCTGTTCTGTCATTTGTGTTCTGTCATTACGTGTGTTCTGTCATTTCTGTTCTCCCCACAACCTGCACTACATGAGAATATACTTTGTGTTCTGTTCTGCCCACAACTTGCAAGGCGTGAGAGCAGCCTTTGAATTCTGTTCTACCCACAACCTACCCTGCGTGAGATCCGGATTTGTGGTCTGTTCTGCCCACAAATTGCACTTTGTAAGAGTAGTATTTTTGCTCTGGTCTGCCCACAACCTAGACTACGTGAGATGAGTCTTTGTCTTCTGTTCTGTCCACACTTTTCCTGAATGTTAGTAAAGTTTAGGGTATATTTTTTAGGGTGAACGCGGTCCCGGAGCAGTCGAGACATGTCAGCAGCATGTGGTTTACTAGCTGGCACACACAATACTTGAAGTTTTCCCTATATAAACAGACTCTTTATTTTTGCAATTTTTATAAGTGTTTAAATAAATTTCTAGTGTACATTAAAATTGATCTAAATGTAAATATAACAAAACATAACATATTTTGATATATGCAAATAATAAATAACAATACCAATATTAATCAAATAAACGTCAAAATGTTGAAAGTTTCCAATCTTTACAATTTAAAAAACGACATGATTACATGGATATACCTGAACCATATTTCAATTCATTACTAGCCGTAAGTGGCATATCAGACTTTCAGATTGAAAAAGGTATAAATGTAATATATGTCATGTTTTTTTAATCTTCCGTCATGTAGAACAGCATGGGCAGCAAACATGGCAACAAAAAATGTTTGTTTCTGAAAAAACCGCCAAATATTGAACAACTGGGCCTTGAAACTTACGCATAATACGCAATTCTAGAAAAAGTGTGCAACATGGCAACACTCTCCGCAAGTCATCCCTACGGCAGAGCTGGAGACCACAGAGGAATAAAAAAGTAAAAAGTGAAATGTAAAAAAGGTAGAAAGTAATGCAGTTTTTTACTCCACTTCCACTCAACCTTAAGACCCCAAAAATAGATTTTGCAATTTTAATTCGCCCAAACTTTCTCAAATAATGTAGCGTATGAGGGAAAGTGTAAGACTAGGGCTTTGGAAGATATTTTGATGTCTCCAAACTCGTCAAAAGCATCCAGGTGATCAACGGGCTTGTCGGCGCACAGGGTAGTACTAGCCGCAGTGCAAGTGCCAGACGATGCGAATAAATTCAGTCAACGTCAAAAGTGAGCATTTACGGGTATTCGTAGGCGATTTAGACTTCCATCTTTAAAAGATAAACAACAAGTGGGCGCTGGTTTTTCTTGGGTATGTGAAAGCGGATTTCTTTTAATTCGGTGAGTTATCTTGCGGTTCAAACATTTATACCATGTTACTAAAATCAAGTAATAATTCATGTAGTTTGTTAGCAGAACAAGTATATGGCACATAGCGCAATAGGTGACCGCGGAGCACATTCCTCCTTCCACATATCTAAAATTCCTTTCCTTGCTAAAATTTCATTACCATTAAGGAAAAAAGCTTTTGTCCAAAGACATTGAGAAAAAATTGATCATAAGGGAAATTTGCAGCCGCTAAGCTGCAATATTTGGGTCACGTCACAAAACTTGTCACACTTGTTGATTGTCCAGTGGGCTGGGCACAAGGACCTCAGACGTGTACTTGCTTACAACCCGTTTTGCCCAGTATTTTGCTGCTGCGGCATCCGATGACAGCTGAATTCAGCTCAGTTTCTCTTTTTTCACCTTTTTCTTTACTGGTTCACCAGTTTCTTTGCAAGTTCCCCCTTGCAGGACCTAGAAATTGCTTTTCTGCAATCCCCCCTCTATGTATTACAGAATGGGGAAGAACACTGCCAGCCAGCTGATAAGCCTCATCCGTGGACATAAGTTGGCCTCCATCCTCTGCGTCTGCGCCCTGTCCAAAGGCCTTAGCCAGGCTCCTTGCAAGCGAATCCTGTGATAGCGATTTTCGACCTCGTTCTTTAAGAGGAGCAAGTTAAAGTTCTACCTGCGACCTGTTCACCAGGGCATGGAGCTGCCTTCGAAATGCTTCGCAGAACACGTCCACCTCTCTTCTCATTTCAGTCCCACTTTTGCCCGTGATCTGGCAATGCCGGCCAGTGCTATTAGAAAAAAGGCTTTGAGAAGGGTGCACAAAGAACTGAAAGGCTGGCAATGGCCGCGCTGACAGCCTTGCCAGTGCCGAAGTCCAGACTCTCGTGCTCCTGGTCCAGATGGGCATCCGTTAACTCGCAGGGGCCGCAGAGACACTTTCGACAGTCGCGGCACCATCTCAATTGTGCCTCCCGCTCTGTGGCGGCTGGAATTGGCAGGGGGTTTGGCGGAAAGGGGAACCTGATGCGGTCGGCCCGCTTCTCAGCTCCGCAGCCCTGACAGCGGATGGGCTGGTAGCAGATCCTCGGCAGGGCCATCCAACCGCCAGCCTTCAAACAGCCACAAGTCCATCTATCCGTCGGGATTCAATTCGGAGTGCAAGGATGATTGTCGGGGAAGGATGAAAATGGTGGTGAATGGAAGGAACCGGTTTGGCAGACTCTTGGCTACAAAAGGGACAGCAGAGGCTGGACTGATCCAAGGCTATGCCTTGGACGCAGATGAGACAGAGCTGATGGCCGCAGCTCAGTCGCTTCAGCTCCTGCTCCATCTCCATGCACACCTGGCCAGTGATAGATTCATACATCTTGAGGGGATGGACATTTTCGGGCAAAAAGTAATTACCCCACACTCCATGCCATTGCTTCTGCCAGCCATGCTTAGGCTCAAATCTTTCTCAAAAATGCCCAGTAAATAAGCTGAATGAAGTAAGTGATTAGTGCTTGTGCAAACAGAGTTCGAGATTACACTGCCCACAGGGTCTTAGATTTAGATCGCTTGATAAGGCAAAATGGCTGCGGATTGGCCCGCTGCATACGGAGCGGAGTGTTAGCGCTCATGACCTCTTTTCGACTCAGCTATACTCTTTTACCAATGCAAGGAGAATTGGAGCAATTGGCGACTACTAGCGGTAATTAGATTGCTACCAGTTTCATGATTTAAGCGTTAACCCTCATTAATGACACTTGTGTTAAGAAATACACCTACAACCAGTGGATACTTAACCATTTGTATTTTGTTTTAGCACTTTCAATGAGGTCTCACCTGGAGAAGCAGTTACTCCTCGAGTGTCATCAATCTCCCATGGTAAAAGAGCGTCTGGAAAATTACAGCCTGTGACTTTATAGTGCATAGTTGAAAACCATATTCTAGTGCTTGCAATGATATCTCATCATTGTATATCCTTATATTCCCTTCATCATGCAACCTTTAACCAAAAATTATCAAAAACAGGAGAAGTTGCAACACAAAGCGATCAAAAAAAATTGGCTCCAATGAGAAGAAGGCAGTAATGATCCTCAAGGGCCGATATAGTTTAACCATTTCATTGGGTATATGTTTCATTGGGTCTCCACTGGAAAATTTTTATTCCTCATAGAGTTGTGCATTTGGTCATTTACAGAATTGTTCGATTGGAGCAGCGCGCATTGTTTGATCGGCATAATAATCGTTCCAGATCAGTACTTTGGAGACCCAATGAAACATATGCCAAATGAAAGGAAACAAGAATGTGGGTTCATGGAGGAAAGAATGCAAATGTTCCCTAAGTCAACCTTTATTCATTTAAAATGATCACTCAATATGACTTAGGGCATTGTTGATCTCATCATGCTCCTGCGTCCGCACCATCTTCCTTTTTACTGCTGGCATCCACAGCGGCATCTGCTTCATCGTTGAAAGCCTGGATCATACACACCATTTGTTATGCCCTTTCTATGCCAGAAGGGCTATTCTATTACAATTACATTATTCAGGCGAATGCTATGCGCCCTATGGCTCATCATTGCGCAGTGGCCGCAGAGGATGCACTCGTCAGTCAGGCAGTACAAGAGCTTCTCTCGTAGCGTCCCCTCGCCACAGTCTGGACAGCGCACCCGCTTTCGCTCTTCCTCCAGTAGGGCTTCTACCACCTCGGCCAAAGCATAGTTTTTCACCAGCTTGCCGGTGGATTTCTTGCCACAGACAGGGCATTCACATGTCTCCTGAAAAGCATCCTGTCTGTCTGAATTAATGTCACAGAAGACATAGGTCTAACGGGAATGCAGCAGCGGCAGAAACTGTGGCCGCAATGAAGAATGTGAGGATCCTCGAAGTCTTCCAAGCACACGGCGCACACGACTGGAGCCACAGCCACCATTTTTTACTTCTCTCTGGCTTTACCAATCCTATATGCTCTCTCTTTGATTTGCATTCACTGAATTAGTAACACAGAGTACTTGTGCACATTGCTTTTGCATGCATCTGAGATACGCATCTAAGTTAAACATGTATGTTTTGATTTATGCTCAGCAGTAAGCTTTAGGCTTGGACAGGATATGCTTAGCAGTAAGCCATCCACTTGTAATGGAGTGAACTCATTCAAGTTGCAGGATGTAGCCTCAGCCAAGCTAAGCCTGCCTAATTGCAGGGATGTAAACCTGCCAGAATTATGTTGGCGCGATATCATATCAATTTTCGTTAGGCAAAAGGGGCATATGATACCCTCTGTGCCCACTCAGAATGGAGAAGTTTCTGGCATAGGACAAATGGAGGAATGACCAAGCTATTTCAATCAGCACCTGCTACAGCTCCATCATATAGAATAGATGAGAGAATAGAAATGTGTGACCAGAAAGAGCTTGCGTAAAGAGTTCCTTGTGCAGGAGAGGCAGGTAGTCCACTACAATCCAGCTGCGGAGGAATGCCTAATTATTGATTTCATCAAATCGTAAAAGTTTGAAGTGGGAAAAAAGGTGGTTAGCCCCTTGTCTGCAAATGAGCTATTTCGAAGTCAGTGGCAAAATCCTCACCATGTGATATGCAGTATGGAGGCATGGTGGCCAGGTGTATTGACGTACCTTCAATAGAAGCAGATGTAGACAAGAAAGGTCACACTCCCCAATGATGTAACATCAGACGTCAAAGTAGTGCTAGAGAGGAGTTGAGAGGCTGGGCACATAGGGTAGATGGCAAAGGGGTGTGTGTGTTACTGGGGAGAGGGTGAGACGAGAAAGATACATCGCTTCAATGACTGCTAATGCCAATGGAAAGCCTCCCAAGAAGATGCCCAGACCACTAAAACAATGTGCAATGCTCACCAGTAGACTATGGACAGCAGTCCGTTTGCAGCACAGCTGTCCGTTTGCAGCATTGTAAGGCTTTTTGACTAGTCGTCCTAGGGAAATATTACTCTGGTGCACGTGAGCCTGTTTAAGGGGTGTAAGTGAAACCTAACCAGCTCGGGAAGATTGTGATTGCGCCTCTGACTGGTTGCTTGTAACCGAATTGCTTTTGACTTTGTTTTAACTTCCCCAACAGACGCCCAGACTGCTAAAGCCATGGGTAATGCTCATCAGTACACGCCCAGACTGCTAAAGCTGTGGCAAAGCGTCACCAGCAGACGGCTAGAACGCTAAAGCCATGGCAAGCCTCAGCAGTTGATTCCCGTGACCTTTTGAGGTACCACCATACCTCGTTGAGACCCTGAAAAAGTAAAAAAAGTTTTTTACTACCTTTCATCTTTCTCGTATATATTTTCTAAAATCCTATTTTATTCTTTATCAAAATTTGTTTTTAGATATGCATTAATCGCAGTAGATCAAAAAATCGTCTCCTTGT
>JASANA010001914.1:0-19364 GCA_030248095.1 Ptycholaimellus sp. GST1_10
CGCATCCTTGGCACTGAAATGGCTGAACTCGGAAGCAGGCTAAAATGTGCTTGCTGAGATTCTCGATTCTCTGAGACCTGCCAAAAACAAGATTAGAAAAACGATCGGGACAATAATACGAACAACTGATGTCGATTGGCTAAACGCAATTGTTTAGAGCAACGCAGACAGATTGGTTCATCTGTAACTGTACTCAGTGGAATTGCTGGTTTGTTTTCTTGTTCCTGTGCGCTGCCCAAAACTAGTTTTTCAGTTTTTGTAGAAGCACAAATGAAATCGGGCCGATTGGAAATGTTTGAAGAATGTAGCGCTTCCAGTTGCTGAGCCAAGACCTGAGATGGCAGATGAAGCATGGTTGGCTGGTGTTGAAGAAGGATAGAATGAATGGCGACATCAGATGCCCGATTGGTAACAAAATCGCAGTCTTTGCAATTCCACTGAGGCTGGCAAGCTGCTCGGCCCAAATGAAATCGATTCACATGATTTGGCAGCAAAGACATAGCTACCTCGATGTGGCAAGTTGGACAATTCATGATAAATGTTTGAGAAATGAAAATTTATTAAAAAGCGGATATACTTTGGATAAGAGGCCATATTATGGTTAAGATCAGCGTACACAATTTAATATGCAAGTGAGCCTAAGAGTCAATTTTATATCAAATAGGCGTTGTTACGATCATGGACCGTATGAGTTTACCAGCTTTATACTTATGGACTGTTGAGCTGCTCATTTTAACAATATCATCTCTTGATGTGAAAATATGATGATTATATAATGATAAATTACGATGATGAATTGCTTGGAATCGTGGAGGTGTAATAATCATAAAATGGACAAATTTTTCTCGAAATTGGAATGCTCATCAGTATCAGTAACAAAGGCAGGTCGAAAAACACGATTTTTCACTCAAACTGAATCTCATTTCTGAAACTAGCTCAAAATTAATTTTACATGTTCAAACCGTATTTCAAATCGATTTCGTTGCGACACAGCAAGTAATTGAATTCATGTGATAACTTACAGGGAGGTTCATCTATCGCAATTCGCAAGACAACAATTTTTTTTCTCCAAATTTTTTCCACCAGTTGTTTCACACAAGCTATGCAGCAAGTTAATACATTGCTCTGTATGTCATCCTTTGGTCCCCCACATTAACGTTTTCTTCATGCTAGAAAAAAGGAGGACTTGCTTTGTCGCCGGGACTAGTTATCGGGTGCGGTGATCTGGTTGCTGAGCAAGCATGGATCCTTTGGCGCTTCCTAGAATCATTAAGAGACCCTCCAAGCACGAGCTTGATTGCAAAGGCTGCTTTGGCTATAATAGCAGTGATTGCAATGAGCGGGTTGCTAAGCGAGCAAGGCAAAGAAGCAGAGAGGAGAAGAGTTAGCTGGAAGAGGCTGCTGGCAGAAAAATGCTAAGCACGGGATCTTCTGCTTGGAATGGGAGGAATGGTCTAGGGCATCTGCGTGTTTTCACACTGCCCGACGAAGACCCCTTCATCATGGCCACCTCGGAGAACTGCAGCATGCACAAGGCCCCAGTCTACCCAGACACCGTCCCCGTCTCCTGTGTCCAGGGTATCCCATAGCTCTAAGGGGGAGCTGAGGGCTCAAGGGCTGTGATGGCTGACAGGACTGAGCATCGATTTGCTGCTGCTCATGGCACAAAGCCTCAACTTCACCTTCCAACTCCACTACCCCGCGGATCTGTCCTGGGGAGGCATAAACGAGGTCAACGGCAGTCATTTCATGAACGGCATGGTCGGCCATCTCTCCAGAGGGGTACAGTCTTTTTCTCCCCTTTCCATTACATGCTCAGTATCATATTGAATCTTTCTCTAAGCTCACGACTATATCATAGTTGCTTGTTTGGCTGACGCCTGGAGCCCCCCCCCCCCCCCCGAAAGGTTTCACCCCCCCCCCCCCCCAAACGGGTTTCACCCCCCCGATCAGTTTCACCCCTCCACCAAACTTTCACCCCAAAGAGGCTCTATGCTGAAAAAATTTTTATTAGCTCAAAATGCTTCTCTTTACATATCTCGAAATTTAAACTCAAGGAATTTTTTTCTAAACAACTAAATACCTACTTTTTTTACTGAGTCTATACCTAGTTAGTCTATACCGAGTTCGTCATGCTACTTGTGGAGGGGAATTACTGATTTGTCCGCGCGCCGAACCGCCTGGCATCCCCTTGTTTTTGCAGCAGCGCCCAATCTTCCTTCCCAGCTGCCATTGCCCCACTTTTGGCTTTCAGTTCAATAAACAACCAGCCTCCTACACAATCGCACGGCCAAGTGGAGTTCCGCCAAGGCGGCCTCCGCAAATTGGAGCCTGTGGGTCTCGTCTTCCTCCTCTGCTTCAAGCACTTCGGCGGGGAGAAGCTCCACGACGGGAACAAGAACCTGGAGGTGTGGGACAACGGCAACTTCGTCAAGGCCAGCTCCTATCGCCTCAACGTCAACAAGTTCGCCGTCTCCAGTCCCACCCTCTCTCACCCCTTTCAACTTCTCTTTCACACCCACTTTCTCTATCCCTTGGCTCTAGCAGGCATTATCTGCAAAAGCCTTCCCAACTTCCAATCCTTCCACTCCTTCTTCTCGAACCTTCTCTTGGGGGCAAGCGCTGCTGACGTCATCCTTGACTGAACTCGCTTTGCACTCAATACCTACCCACCTCTCCTTCAACCTCTTAGGCCTCGGCTTGCTTGCGTATCCCTGGCTTCTCTCTAGCCCCAAGCTATCCACTGTCCCTCACCCTCTCCTCACTCAACAGTCCTCATCAGGACTAGTGAACAGCCCTCCTTAGGGCTAGGGAATCAGAAACAAGTTCACCATGGACGAGGCCTGGTTCAAGAGGCTACAGGAGGTGGTGGAGCTCAGCGAGAACGTCCTCAGTGGCCACTACAGCCTTCAACTCTCCTCCTCATGCCACCACATCAGCCGCCTCATCGAGCTCAGCAAGGTGTACAGGGACCAGGTCAACGGGTACCTGGGCGGGGAACCAGACTACTTCAAGCAGGAGCAGCTCCACCAGCACCCTCTTGTCAGCCGCCTCAGCAGTCAGCTCCTACTCCTTCAACAGCTCAGCCGCTCCTGCTTCAGCTACAAGGACGTCGTGGAGGCCAGGAAGGCGGCCAGATCCATTGTCTACAGCGTCAAGGGCTCCAGCAGCGCCGTCTTCACCAGGAAGCTCGGCCAGCCCGCCTCCAGCACCTGCAAGAGCTCGGACAGCTCCAAGCAGGCCAGCAAGCTCGTCTTCAGCAACGGCAACAACTTCCAGGGCCCAGACAGCGCCGTCTCCACCGGGGAGCTCGGCCAGCCCGCCTCCAGCACCTTCCAGAGCTCGGACAGCTCTCAAGAGGCCTTCCAGCCCTCCTCCAGCGCCTTCCAGGGCTTCAACAGTGCCATCTCTACCGGGGAGATCGGCCAGCCCTCCTTCAGCAGCCTCATCTCCACCAGGGAGATCAGCCAGTCCTCCTTCAGTGCCTCCAAGGGCTCCGTCAGCGCCGCCTCCACCCGGGAGCTCAGCCAGCCCATCTTCAGCACCTCCGCCAAGCTCAACTCCACCCAGAGCCACCTCAAAAGGCCCCCCTCTAGTCAAGGAGAGGAGGGGCGAGAAGAAGAGGCAGAAAGCCCACAAAGTGATCAGGAAGGGCCCCCCTCCAGCTCTCAGGAGGCGGGGCGGGAAGAAGAGCCAAAAGGGCCACTAAAAGAGGCAAAAGGCCCACTCCTACATCTTCACCACCTTCTCAAGGCTCAGCAGTGGCGCCGCGGATGCCAACCACGTCTGCAAGGACTCCGGCGACGTCTCCAGGCTCCGCAACAGCGCCGGGGCCATCCATCGCGTCTGCAAGGGCTTCGGCAATGCCTCTGGGCTCCGCAGCAGCGCCAAGGCCGCCCTCCGCGTCCGCAGGGACTCCAGCAGCGTTCACGGCCTCATCGGCAGCGCCGCGGACGCCCGCCACAACTTCATTGCCTTCTCAAGGCTCTGCAGCAGCGCCAAGGCCGCCCTCCACATCCGCAGGGACTCCAGCAGTGTTCACAGCCTCATCGGCAGCGCCGCGGACGCCCACCACGACTTCATCACCTTCTCAAGACTCAGCGACGGCGCAGGGGCCGTCCACCGCGTTCCCAAGGGGCTCAGCAGCAGCGTCCAGGCCATCCGCTACCCCTACACCATCCTTTCAAGACTCAAGCACGTCTGGTGGAATTAGGGCTCAATTTTGACCCTAATTCTGCCTCCCTTTGCGGTTGTCCACCTTCCTTTCCAGTCCAGCTGCTCTTGGTTGGAAATTTGGCAGAAGGGAGCGGGGACGAACAGTGGGAGTGGAGCGGACAGAAGGAGGGAGGAGGAGACGGACAGAGCTGTGTGGTCCAGCAAGAACAGCTCCGCGGGCCAGCCCAGCGCCTATTCCTTGCCCTATGCCTCCTCCATCATCCATCACCCTCACCCAAAGCCCCTACTCACTCTTTCTTTAGCAACCTCTTGTTTTGCTGGGGTAGGGTAACCAGGAAATAAAAATCAACTCACTCTCTTTCCCCTTTGGCCCAATTGCTAAGCCTTATTTGTCTCCAAGCCCATTCCGCCCCACTTCTCTCACCCAAACTGAGCTCCTTCCACTTTCACATCCTTGCCTCACCTTCTGGCCAAATCGTTGTGCAAAGTGACTGAGCTCAGGAGTGCTTCTTGCCCCTGAGTCCAAGTGTGTTTATTCCACTTGCTCTTTGCTACGAGATGGCTTGAGGGAAGGGTGGAGGGTGGGAAAGGTGGGTTGGAGGGAAGAGGGTGAGAGAAAGGGTGGGAGTGGGGGAGGAGGAGCGTAGGCCCAGCCCCAGCTCACTTACCCCTCACCCCCTTTCACGCCTCTGCACACTTTTGCTCAGCGCATTTGCAAACTCTTTCTTTTCTCAATCCTTGGAGATACCATTTGGTCTACTTTGCTTCCTCTTGGAGCAGAAAATTTGCTTTTTTCCACTACTATTTTGGTCAAGAGCCTTCTATGACTTCCTCGCCTAGGATTACTCAGCTTTTGCTACTCTTTTCTGTGATTGCTGGCCCTTAGCCTTTGTGTAGGATGCTTTTGATGCTTCAGCTATCTAGCCTCAGCAGGCGGGGAGTGTATGTGGAGGGGAATTACTGATTTGTCCTCGCGCCGAACCGCCTGACATCCCCTTGCTTTTGCAGCAGCGCCCAATCTTTCTTTCCACCGGCCATTGCCCCACTTTTGGCTTTCAGTTCAATAAACAACCAGCCTCCTACACAATCGCACGGCCAAGTGGAGTTCCACCAAGGCGGCCTCCGCACTACTAGTTAGTCTATACCGCAATATAGGGCGTAGCCACCTGACTTTTTTAAAGGCTCGCGAGGGACATAGTTAGTCCTTACCGAGTTGAGCACTTTAAAACATCAATGAACTCGGTATAGACTAACTATTAGGTACTGCCACAGTCATGACCTCGTCGAGGACGAGCATGCGTCTAAGCTTTTGAGTTGGAATCTTGAAAGGTACTCCTGGTAGGGGACAAGCCCCTACTCCTGGTAGGCATGCACCCGCCATCCGGTATAGACTAACTATGTTTCAAAAAAAGTAGGTATTTAATCATCTACATGAAAATTCCGTGAGTTTAAATTTCGAGATATGTACAGAAGAGTATTTTAAGCTATTAAAAATTTTTCAATATAGTACCCTTTGGGGGGGGGGGGGGGGGTGAAACTCTTCGGGGGGGGGGGTGAAACTTTGGGGGGGGGGGGGTGAAACCTTTTGGGGGGGGGGGGGGGGGCTCCAGGTGTCAGCCGCTTGTTTCCTGAGTCTGAGAGTACTGATGGAAGATGAAGCAAGACATGGTTTCTGTCAGCTATGTTGAAGAGAAAGAAGAGGATGGGTGCAGGAAGGGGACCTGATAGCTGCATCACTGGGCATCAACACGGACAGGGCCAGCGTCATTGACTTCACGCTTCCCTACCACTACACCGGCCATGGATTCTACATGCAGAAAAAGGACACCGCCGACGATTTCTTTCGCTTTCTCAAGGTTCCAGCCGCCTTGTTTCATAGCCCCTTTCACCCGGGGCCATTGGTCCAAAGAAACAGCCTGGTTGCAGCCGTTCACCGGTGAACACTGGGCCCTGCTGATGGGTACGCTGCTGGTTATAGGCTTGGTTTGCTGGCTCTGTAACCATCTGTCGCCCTATTCTCCGAGCCAAAGTTTTCGCGACACAGCTTTGGAGCCCAGAAAGTAAGGCCTCCGTTGCACCATCAAAGAAGACGTTCAAAAAAGTGCTCAAAATACTCATATCTTAGTAGTCCGCTCAAAATAGTTGCGGCTTGTTCATGTGCCCTTCGCTACCTGTCGCAAATTGGCCAGGGCAAAAGATGCTGAGCTCAACCTGCGGAATGTGCAGTGGGAGCAGAACTTGGCCAACACGATTTGGCTCGTTTGTACGGCGCTGTTTCGGGTTGTTGCCGAACTGATTGGGACTAGAAAGGATGATACTGGAGCTGAAGGGTTCGGTGAGTTTTGCGTACAGCCTGTCGGTGGGAGCGACCTTTGTTTGGTGCTGCTGCTACATGATGGTAGGCGTCTACATGGCCCTCTACACTGCCATTATCTCCGCCTGGCTGACTCAGGGCCATACTTGTATGAGGGGCACCAGGGTTGGGGTGGGATGTCTGAATTGATTTTTTAGCCCTATCTGGGATTCAGGTTTGGCTGACTCCCACAATTCCCCCCCTCGGCGTTTGCCCCCCCCCCCCCACGGAGGGTCCCCCCCAAAGGGCCTGCCCCCCCCCCTCATGGCATTGTCCCCCCCCCCCAAATCGTTGCCCCTCCCTCCAAATCTCCTAACCATGTTTCAAGGTGCTCACATCAGTGCTCAAATCGGTAAATCGGCATTTGGGGGGGGGGCAATTGGAAAAGTTTTCATTTTTGGGGGGGGACAATTTGAAAATTTTTAATTTGTGGGGGACAATTGGAAAAATTTTCAATTGGGGGGGGGGCTAATTGGAAAAGAAAAAGAGAACTTTTTGAGTTATCACCTATGTTTGGGGGTCTCTAAGTAGAAAAGTATAAGTAGAAAAATTGCTAGTGGGGAGTCGTCGGGGGGGGGGGGGGGGGGGATTCTTTCGAGGGGGGAGTCGTCAGTGGTGGGGGGGGGGGGGGGGGGCAAACGCTTTGGGGGGGCCACCCCGTTGGGGGGATTGTGGGAGTGAGCCTCAGGTTTTTTCTAAAGTCAATTTGAAAATCTAAGCTTTGAAATTTTAATTTTCAATTTGAAAGTCGAGCTTCAACAAAGCTCTTAATGGGGCTGAAAAATGCAATCTTACTTATGTTAAACAAGTATATGGCGCAGAGCGCAATAGGTGACCGCGGAGCTTCACAGCCCACAACTTCCCACACAACTTAGCAGCTTACAATTCCATGCCAATGCTCTTAATTTACATTTTAATGCTCATTTTTAATTTTTTAATACGAAAGAAAAGTTTGTCCAAATCCATTGAGAATTCGCCATTTCTCAATGTACCCCATTTTTCAGACATTCTACCCAAAAAAGTAATGTTTCAAATGCTCCAGGACCAGGTTCAAACCTCCAGATCTTTCTAAAATGTTATTACCTTTCAGGGAAAAAAAAGTTTGTCTAAATCCATTGAGAATTCGCCATTTCTCAGTATACCCCACTTTTCAACCTTTCTACCCAAAAAAGTAATGTTTCAAATGCTCCGGGACCGGTTCCACCCCTCCAGATCTTCCTAAAATGTTAATACCTTTCAGCAAAAAAAAAGTTTGTCCAAATCCACTGAGAATTCACCATTTCTCAACACACCCCATTTTGCAAACTTTCTACCCAAAAAAGTAATGTTTTAAATGCCCCGGGACCGTTCCCACCCCTCCAGATCTTCCTAAAATATTATTACCTTTCAGGAAAAAAAAAGTTTGTCAAAATCCGTTGAGAATTGAGCATTTTACAGCATACCCCATTTTTCAACCTTTCTACCCAAAAAAGTAATGTTTCATATGCTCGGAAACCGATTCCACCACTCAAGATCTTCCTAAAATTTTATTACCTTTCAGGGAAAAAAAAGTTTGTCAAAATCCGTTGAGAATTGAGCCTTTTACAGCATACCCAAATTTTCAACCTTTCTACCCAAAAAAGTAATGTTTCATATGCTCGGAAACCGGTTCCACCCCTCCAGATCTTCCTAAAATTGCATTACCTTTCAGGAAAAAAAAAGTTTGTCCCAATCCGTTGAGAATTCGCCCGTGGACAGCATTTCCAGACATATATACATATATATGAGGACAAAAGTTCAGTAACCTCTATAGACCGCGGAGCGGCCCTTCGGGCCGCTCCGCGGTCAAAAAAGAATGTTAAAGATGAGTTTGAGTCATTTTGACTTTTGAGTAATTTCTCTATAATAATCACAGTCATATATAGCAATGTTTTGAAATGCTAAGTGAATATGGTTGGATCTATTTTCAGCAAAATATTTCCCATAAAACATCTCTCCCAATCCCGACCCCTCCCCGCCCATCCCCTCATACATGTATGGCGTAGGATCGTCTACAGGGTGAAATAAGCACCGTCGCCGATCTACTCAATTCTAACCTCCAATATGGTATACACTATCCTTCTTTTCCTCATCCACTAAGCAAGGGATGAGCTGAACAATTAAAATATCTTTCGAAGTTTCAACATAAAAATATTTCCTCAAACTAAATGACCAATGCAGCTAAGCAAAGTTCGTGTTTGAGGCGTACCGGGAAGTACAATTCAGGAAGGACAGTTGCGCAGAATGGAAAGCCCTCTGTACCGCCGCCTCTACCATAACATGCAGCGCAGCGGACACGTCTTCACCGAAGCTGGCATCACTCATCACCGCGTTGCCTCATTCCCTTCTCTCCCTTCTGGCTGGCAGAAGACTATATTGGGTCTTCTTGAGGTGGCGCAAGGCGGCTTCGCAGCTTTCCACAGCACCAGCAACATCCGCTACCTCGTCAACCAGGAGCCCTGCAACCTCGTTGCCTCCAAAGAGACCTGCGTTCACCCCCCTTTGTGGAGGAGAGGTGGGAGAGGATTGGAGGTGTTGAGGTGGGATTTGCGATGGGTTTACCCCGTGGCTCGCCGCTCAGACCGACGCTAAACCAGTTCATCCTGCAGGCTTTTGAGAATGGACTCATTGCACGTCTGGAAAAGAAATGGTTGGAACTTTTCTGCGGATCAGGGGTCATCATCCTAAAGAGATCATTTCTCACCCTAGAGAAATAACTAAATTATTAAGCATTATATAATTAAATAAATATTGAATATCATTAATTAACATATATTCAATATTCGTAGCTCAAATTCACAAAGACTCCTACAATTCGTAAATGACACCTTGTTCAATAATTCCTTATTAAAGCGCTCATTGTAATGCTGTTTTCAGCACGAGTTTTTTCCCAGTCCAACTATCGTTAGAGCTGAGTTTTTCCGACCACTGAGCAATCTGAGTGCCGAATGCCCTTGTTCCTGAAACCTTGTTGGCAGTCAGCTGTAGCAAAATGTTGCTTCTTTGCAGGTTCGAGGTTGGAGCATGTGTGCAGAATGCGGAGGAGGCTTCAATGAAGGGACGCATGGGCATGCGCCATTTCTTTGGTCCTCAACTCATTTCCTGGATTTTTAAAAAACCGCTCAAGTTGCAGGCGTCTCTCTAGTGGTCCTCGCTTCCGCTGCTCTCGGATTCCTCCTGGCCCTCATTGAACGCATTTCTTTCTATCGTCTCACGCGACCCTCCTCAGTCTATGCACGAACAGCTCCACAAAAGCACAGCAATCCCGCATAAAAGACCCAAATATATATATTATTTTGATTTTCCTCTCCATTATTGTTTTCCTATTGTCCAGCATTTCTTGTCATGACCATTTATTTTGGTTTCCATAGAAGAGTACCAAAAGATAAACACTGACCTAACCTGTGGTGTAACCTAACCTGCAGCTGGAACCCAGAAAATACGTAGAGCACTGTTCTGCCTCTACCTCCTTTTGTCCTCTGCCTTCAACCTTGCCCTAGGCAAACGCTGGTTAAATTTGGGCGAAAATTTAAGTTTGGCTTTGAAGCTCATGAATTTTGACAAATATGCTTAAATAAAAAAAACAGCCGCCGATCTATCCAAACAGCTACCCGAAGCTGCAGAAAGCAGCTGAATCTTAGCGCCAATACACCTAAGATCTGACTCAGCTCATGTGTTTTTTATTTCATCTGGGGGAAATCTATATTTTGACCGGGCTAGATTGAAATTTCTGTGGAAACAGAACTACACAACTGTTTTGAAATCTTGGCCAGCTTGATGCAAAGTTACATGAAAACTTTTCTTAGGATAAGGGTCAGGCGCAATATTCGCCGAAGCAGCGTTGAATACGTATACTCTTGTTTTTTTTTGACCGGGGGCTAAGAGACGTAGGGTTCCCTTTCGATCAATTTAGCCTTCATGTGGTGAGGTCCCTTTATGGAGGCTCAACTGATTTACTTCATATTCCTGCTGCTATCCTCGCTGACCCAATACGCTGCCACTGGGCATCGACGATATGGCGCTAGTGCGGTGAAAAATATTGAGTATTTTGATTGATGTATGAGATCCTCGAGGAGCTGGTTGGCATTTGAAGTGGATTTGGAAAACTCTGGGAAGAGCCAGTGTTTGTGAATGGAGTTTTGTCGAAGACGTTTACCAGCCTACTTGCTTATTCTGCCTCCGGTAATCGACTCATGCTCAGGTAACTTTTTGCCACCTGCAAAACAGAGCAATAGAGGAAAGTAAGTGGAAAGTTAATGAACGCCATGAACCCATGAACGCCATAAGTTTAAAAAACTTCACACAATTTTTTTTGGTAGAAAATATTGATTTACTGAATGTGTATGTTCAAAGAAAACAATTTAAAACTGGGCTAGCGGAGAACCTGTACACTCATAAATTTGATTGATGTCCGTTTTCATTTTTATTTCCACATTATTCATAACGTAGTGCATGCAACGAATTTCTTTTATCCAGTTTTTAATTCAATATTTTGGCTAGAATACAGTACATATGATCATTGTTTCAATTAGGCATCGCTTTTTTAGGCGTCCAGAACTTCCGTTGGTGATGCACGGCAAGTCCTACTGGATTAGCCTAGGAAACTACCCCTCAGATCGGGTAAACTGTTAAATTGAAGTACTGCTGCTTTTCTGCTCCCCAACCTTTCACGGCTGAGGTAAAACGAGCGTTAATACCTAGTGGCAAATTCATCTTCAACAGATTAATTTCCCATACTCGATGAAAAAACATTTAAAAACATGTCAGCTGTCTTTTATAAGAACTAAACCTATCGCAAAAAAGCAATTCTATTACGATATGATTTTTCAGGGTTCCATGCATCTCTGCAAGTACCAGATTCCAACGGAAAGCATCGATGTTTTTGCGGAAATTCCGATGCAAGAAATCCAGCAAGACGGTCAGCTGAAGAGCATTTATTTGGACCCTCGCCTCTGGCTGAATGAAACCACGCCACTCACGCAGCTTTTCTTTGAGGTTCACATGAAAAATATCAAAATTCGAAACAAGGGGCACTCCTTATCTGTGACCTGACTTTGAAAATTTCTTTCTCCAGCTTCGTGAAAACTGGAGAGCTGTAATTTGGTTCAATGTAACCTTCGTTGGTATTTGTATGAAACGAGAGCCCTTTAGCGTTTCTTCATTTACATTTTTGTAAGGTCACTCAAAAAAAGCCTGTGATGTAAAGTCAGGTTTATCTAATAGCTATTGTTCTATTGTGCCTTGGGCCAGATTTGGCCACAGCAAAGTAAAGGAGAAAACTTGACTTTACTTCGGAAGCTATTTCTCACTACGCGAAACAATTAGAATGTAACAATTGAAATGTACGTTATGTACACTTAGCACTAAGTTGTATTAAATTTTGAGCTCTAAAACTCTTAGATGAGGAGATGAGAAATGAAGTTAGATGAAGATCGGCCAAAAATTTTTGAGTGACTTTATTTTAAAAGAAAATTTCCCAAGTTTCGCTCAATGAAAAAAGTTCTCGTTTTACACAAAACCAATCAAGGTTGGACGTAATATTACACCAGAAGTTGCAGCTCCCTGGTTTTCACTGGACTGGATAAAAAACGTACAAATAAGGAGTGTACGCTTCAAAGATCTTCAAAGATCGGTTCATCCTCAAAGATGAAAAATTAAAAGTCCATTTTGCAGTGTTATTTTGACTGCTGCGGCCTGGACTGCTGCCAATTTGACGCTCTTCTGAGAGCTCACGACAGAACGTCATTGTTAGCACTTATATTCAAACCGTGGGGGTGATTTATTCGAACCCCTTTTTTAATCATGATCAAGATCTGCTACATATTTATTGAAGAAAATTTGCTGCTTAAAATGTGCTAAATTTTATCCCAAATTCATTTAACCCCATGGATTTATTAGGATTATTATTGTAACATATGCCATTGGTTTGCAACTCACAGAACAAAATACTAGAATATAGCATAATTTCATGTTTTTTTCGTTTTGTGAGGCTTTTTGAGTTTGACCAGCTAATCATTGAATCAGCGAATAACCAGGCTTTTTGCCCAATCAAGCCCGAATTGCGCAAGCACTTCTTCTATGCCACTCAACATTTTATATAAGCTATTTGTTTTGAACTTTTAAACCATTATTTATGTCCAAATACACAAGTCTTCAATTTCAAGCGGTAATCGTGAATTCTGTCTGATGCGCTTTCTTCAGGGCAGCATTTCAAATATAGGTGTTTGTTTCAGCACGTTTTGTTGGATCCTTTTGGCCGTTGCATTCGCTGCAGTGCTGCTGATAGTAGCGCTGCTCATCGAACGATGCTGCTGCTGCTGCCGCAGGCGTCGGAGGGCAATGCCTGAAACTGCGGCCACGGCAGCACAAACAGGTTGGGATACCAATAAGAACAGTCCACTATGGCCGATGTAAGAGATTGCAGAAGAACTTTGAGCGGTGATCTAGAGCGAAGATTTTCTAATCTAGTGGCGGTGGCTTCTTTCATATTTGTCACTAGGTGATTGTAGCTGTCTCCTGTTGTGGTGTGATGACTTGAAACGAGTGTGATAAATTTCAAAACTCAGCGCTCCTGAACCCTCGTGCGGAAATTAAGTATTATTTCAAAAGCTAAGCATAACATGCACAATGGTGCACAAAGGAAAGGGTCAATTTTTGGGGATGGGGTTTTTCGAAGACTTTTACCAGCATACTTGCTTATTTTGCCTCCGATAATTAGCTCATTCTCAGGTAATTTATCCCCTCTTTCTCCACCCAAAGAGATTTCATGCTCAGGTAATTCGCATTGTTCCTGCGGCTGTTTGTTTAAGGTACTGTAGCCTCAATTTAGAGCTAATCTTCTAGGGGGTAACGAACGGCTATGGAATCATCGGGTGAAATAGGGGCCACCTTCTGAAATGAGGCGGAAATCAGGCCACACCTTATTTGTGGCAATAAACCCGATTGGAAACAGCGCACGGAATAGGCAGAAATAGGCTGGATTGATACTCTTCTGGTGCACATCATCATTATTCACACACAATTTTATGAACTGCACATTCTGTTATTTTTAAAAGAAAACAGATCAAATGCGATTTCTATTTGCGAAAAATGTCAAACGATCCGCGGAGATCCTTTTTTACTATTTCCTGGTTGCCGAACTGGGGAAAGCTTATGTCCTACCGAACTGCGAATTTAGCCAGTGCGAGCCAATTAAAAATTTTGGATTCAACTGGACATTTAATTCAAGCGGTTCAGTTGATCAGCGTTTACTCACTTAAATTCCCCTTCTTTGGGTCCATTAGCGACCAACCTCAATGCAACTGAGCCCATCCATTAACTTTCTGCCTGTGTTTGTTCTCAGGCTTCGTTAGTTTTGACAGCATTGATAGCCGAAAGAAAATCTATTTTTGCCCAACAAAACGATTACCCCATGTACAGGGAAAGTGAAAAAGCTTAATTACCTGGGGTAGAAGAAAGTCATCAAGCGGTCGTTTTTAGTGTTGCTCTAAAGTGGGCCAACATATAAGGCCTAGGTATCCAGCATAATTTTCTAAACTGACGATTTAAATGGTGAAATTTTTTTGTCTCAGTGACCCCTGTATTGATGAGTGGGCTTTCTTATTTGGCAAATCCCAAGATAAAACCAGAGGGAATGGAAGTTGCAGAAAATGCCCCAGGCTCCGTCAAATGCGTCGAATGTGTCGAAACGAAACGGAACAAAATCATCGTCTTTAGAGCAGCATGGCTAGCTCTGAAACTACTACACAGCGAGCGGACACCGGCGCATTTTTGTTGGCATAGTTCCAATCGTCAATCACGTCTGTACAACGAAAGCCTGTTAGAATTACAGGCTGATCCAACCACCGGGAAACACTTACTTTGATCAGCTGTAAAGTGACTTCTGAATTTTATTCCAACGGCTCTTATTTGAATGAAATTCCTAAACCCTGGGGGGGGGGGGGGAGGAGTTATTGTTTGGGGGGGCCTTTTATAAACTAGGTGTCAGCTGAAATCGTAAATGTCTAAAATCCTGAAATGCTATTTTTTGATGGCAATCCAGTCCTAAAAATTTTCATAGTTCAGCGTTTGTTGACTTTTATATTCCACGCATTAAATACATGCTTATTATTCTACTTTCTCGTTTTCGATAAAAAAATTAGTGCAATACAAATTAATGCAGTATAATTGATCTAAAAACTGAACATACTTAAAGAATTTCAGTTTTAGGCAAGTAATAATGAAAATGGTAACACGTAGGATTCCTATTCCGCCCACTCCACCCATCTTCCAATACCTTGCCCGGCTGAATGTGAACAGTCAGCTTGATTGGGATCCTAAAATATGTCTTTTTTTAGCTGCGTCAACATTTTATACAAGGCAATATCGGCTATCGCCAATAGATGCGCGGCCATCTTGACACTTAACAGGGTTTGTTTCAATTCGTTTTAACGAATGAATGACTGTTTACTCCGGTGAACCAGGGAATGAGTGCAGTGACAAAATAAAGCACTGCAACATAATTGTATTAGGAAAAATGGCAGCTAGAGATTCGTTTCACAGTTTGGAGGAACTGTAGGTAAGGAATGCTTTCCTTGAACCACGAATCATATTCCCATGAATTTTGTTCAAGGACAAAATGCATCGTTGAGCCATTGCATGTGGAGGTTGAGCATGGTTGACCATTGCATGGTTTCAGTTTACCACAGAAACTAGAACTTATTTGGTTTAAAACAGAAAAGGAATTTTAGGTCTCGTTTTGGTTTCTGAGGCTTTTAAAACTAAAAATAATACTTTTAATAATTAATACAAGTAAAATTCACATTTTCGAAACATTTTCGAATTTCAGGGCCCTAATTTTTGAGGTTTTTTGAACATAAATCCAGTAGAAGTCAAAATTTCGCCGATCCCAAAAAAACGCCCCGAGCCACCACCCAGACTGACCTTCATGCAAAAGTTCAGCCCATTTGGTTGAAAAACCAAGGAGTACGGGCTCTGGAACCACATATATATATATATATATATATATATATATATGCGGACAGACGGACGAAAAATGGGGTAACTGTATAAGCGGGCCTTGGCCGCCCGCCGCTCCGGGCAGGGCGCCAGAGCTCCTCCGGCCTCCGGGCATGGGTGCTACGGCCCCTACGCTTCGCCTAGCATGCTTCGCATGCTAGACTACGCTCCGGGGCCTCCGCACCCATGCCCTACGGCCTCCGGAGCTCTGACTGCCCTGCCCTCCGCGGCAGGCGGCCTGCGGCCGCGCAAAAATTTCTAAACTGGGAAACTGACAGGCGTATGTTTTGGCCGAAATATTTTAGACGCATTTCCCAAAAACGTCGCGTGCTTTAACTCGCTACTCGCCATAGGCAAGTGGAGAAAGCAGTTTCCGGTATAAACCTATTGCAGCGTTCAACGCGCCAACTGGCCAGGATTCAAAGAAGCGCCGAAGGAACAGCTGAACTTGCTCTACTCTTCCACTGATTTGTGTCCCACCAAAAAAGTTGGATGCATCATGCACAAAAAGCTTCGTAACAGCAAGACCAACAAAACGAAAACTTTTACATGCGCAGTTTGGGATGGAAAATGCAAAGATCCCAGGTGCTCGTATGAGAAACGGGCCGCCTTGGGTCAGGTCCCTAAAACCAACTCCACTTCAGCTGCTGACTCGTCAACATCATCACAAGAATTTAAGCTCACCGGGACAACACAACCTAAAGAAAACGGACTATCATCCACTACAGCAATAACCGCCTATTCAACATCATCATTGGCCTCGCCTGCACTATCATCTACAGCATTATTCCCCTCATCACTTGGTCAACTAAAGTCAACCGAAACAAAGTCAGCCACTTCCACCTCTACAAAACAGTCATCCCCATCACCGTCTTCATCATTTTCAATTGGTGATTCAACCAGAGGTTTTAGTGCAACAGGCGTGCAGAGCATTTCTCAACTACCCTCTACTTTTCCGCGAGGTATGCCTAAATCTTCGTCAGCTTTCTCAACAGCTTTATTCGGAAAATTAAGTGGAGGAACTTCGTATAGTACTAAACAGACGGCTGTCAGCAGCATAATTAGCTCAAAAGCAAACTCGGGAAAATTGCCAATAAAAGCAAATTCCTTTTCATCTCCACCAGATCCAGGATCTGTTACTACAAATCTAGATTCGACAGATGTACAGACCCCTTTCTTTACAACACCTGCTCTCCTTAAGAAAGAGACTATAAAAGTCGCCCAAAGTCAGCGACTCATTTGCGACGAAATTTGTCTTAGAAAGGTGTGAATGATTTTGTTATGTATTTGTTTGTAACAAATCAAAATTGACCTGAGTAGCGCTGGGAAAGTGGTCACCCGTTGGAAAGCTGGCAGCGAGCACTGGGCAATGCTTTGCTTTCCACAAGCTCTTGTGGCGTAGCCCTAGCAGCCCTACTGTTGATGCTCGGGGTCGTCTTCAGGTAGAGCCCATGTTCAAAGAAACTCAAATTTCAGCAAAACATTAGAATCGTAAAAATGAGCAATAAAAACTTCTAAAAGCTGGACTTTCTTCTTTCTAAAAGCTGGACCGATAGTCTTTCAAAAAGCTGGATCGATTTTCCAAATTTCTGATACTTCTAGGCGTGGCAATCTGCTGGAGCATCTGAGCTTTTTCCAAGAAATCAGCCTTTTGGTGGCCTTTTCAACCCATCTTTACACTATGGATAATTTCCAGTTCTTCACACATTCCTCGTCCACCGACAAATATGTCCCTTACGAGGTCACCGTTGGCTTCATCATAGAGATAAAATGGAAAATGAATCGGTGTAATATATAAATGTGGTTGCAGTTGATGTGCATCTGCGTTGTTCTGCTGCTGCACTGTTCCTACCTGGCCTATTTTCTGGCTGTTTTCATGCAAGGTCTGGAAATACTCCTGATTTTGGGAGATATCGAGCCAGACGGCGATTTCATCACTCCTTGGACTGCGGGTGTCATCACTTTTGGTGCTCCTCAGAAAATGACAATCGCAAACACCTTCAAACCATGAATCTCAGGTGTCCCTGGATTGGTGGCCATTCTGGAGTTTGGCTTTTTTCGATACCATCTTCGCTCGCAGTATGCGTAAGTATTTTATTTTTGGAATTTTCATGTTAAACTAATGTTGAAAGTTAAAATTTTGATCTGAGTGAAATTAAAATCAAAATAAGTTCAGCTGCTGGCTCAACTACGACTACGCAGCTCTGACAAATGCATGGACGATTGGCGTAGTATTCCTGGCTTGGTTGGCTGTGATATTTGCCGAATCTGCTGACCGACTGCCCTATCCGTCAGGAACGCTAGTGCGACCTAATATTGCTTTAAATGCCAGGTTTTTTTACTTGGCCACTTTTCGTGAAACGACCATCACTTAAGTCAGATAAGCTGTTAAACTGTTCGATAAGAAAGAGTTAAAAGTTATATCTATCATATGTTTGCCAGAATGATTGCATTGCAGAGGAATGCTCGCATCACCTTCATACAATCTGATACCATCGGCAAGCCAAAGTTAGATCTCTTTTCTCCAAAAATTGAAAATAAAGAAAAGCCTAAGTAAAAAGTCAAAGAAATAAAATTCCTACCTGTGTAATCCGCTGCTAATAACAGTTGCATTTTCGTTTTTCGGCGCGCAATTCAGTGTCTTTTTCATGTGCGCCCAAAAAACAAAATGCACATGACTCAGCAGATTCTCACAAGAGGAATTTATTTTTTTTTCTTCGACTTTTAACTCAGGTTATTTTCAATTTTTTGGAGAAAAGAGATCTAATTTTGGCTTGCCGATGGAATCTACCAGAGATTTCTCCCACTTTTGATATGGCATAAAAAGTATATGTATATAGAAAGGCAAAAGCTCTGCATAGGGGGGGAGGTGTTCGAACCCTGCCTTTTATTACTCTTCGAATCAATCCATCAAACCACTTGGCCACACAGCCTCATGTAAGCCACCATCGTATTTAGGCTTTATTAATTGTATATCTATCCAATCCCTTCGCCTGGCCGAATGCACCCTTTACTGGATTGCCAAGTGAATACATATGATTGTCCATTGAAGAGACAGGACGAACCCTGTAGTAACTACAAACTACGTATTGACTATTCAATGGACGATAGTATGTATTCACTTGGCGATCAGTAAAGGGTGCATTCGGCCAGGCGAAGGGATTGGATAGATAGACAATCAATAAAGCCTAATTAAGATGGTGCATTACATGAGGCCGCCTCGCGAAGTGGTTTGGTGGATTGATCCCGAAGATAATGAAGGCTGGGTTCGAACCCCCCTCCCCCTATGCAGAGCTTTTGCCTTTTTATATACATATACTTTTTTATGCCATATAATTGAACTGCAAGAAATATCTGGTAAATCATCGGTAAGCCGAAATTACATCTCTTTTCTTCCAAAAAATTGAAAAGAAACTGAGTTAAAAGTCAAAGAAATAAAATTCCGACTTGTGGAATCTGCTGCGTCATCGGCATTTTGTTTTTTGGGCGCGCATGGAAAATAACGGAATTGCGCGCCGAAAAACAAAATGCAACTGTCGCCTAGCAGCAGATTACACAATATGTTCTATTTCTTTGACTTTTTTTAAACTCAGAGTTATTTTCAATTTTTGGAGAAAAGAGATCTAATTTTGGCTTGCCGATGGATACCAGATGTATGAAGGTGATGCGAGCATTCCTCTGCAATGCAATCATTCTGGCAAACATATGATAGATATAACTTTTAACTCTTTCTTATCGAACAGTTTAACAGTTTATCTCGACTTAAGTGATGGTCGTTTCACGAAAAGTGGCCAAGAAAAAAAACCTGGCATTTAAAGCA
>JASANA010001916.1:0-99721 GCA_030248095.1 Ptycholaimellus sp. GST1_10
ATAACCGAAGGCATTTAAAGTACATTATCTCGAATTGAATTTTGGCAAAATGAGACAGTTCGTTGAACACGTTCCAAAGGCATTCAATTCAGGGAAGGAAAGAACGCAAGGCGACGCCAACACTGCCTTCACATCAAATGATGAGCGAGGATGAGAGTGTAGTACAGTGATGCCTTTGTGGAAGGATGGGATGAAGTTTGGTGAGATCCTGTGGCGGAGCAGTCACGGCACCTTGTGCGATTTGCCAACTTTGTTTGCTCATCTGGAGGGGATCTTCGCCTCCCAAAGAAGCTCTGACAGCCTAAACTTCACAACCGGGAGGGAGGGAGGGAAGAAGAGAGGCCATCTCTGGTGTCTCCATGACCATCCTCCTCTTCGCCCCTCCTCTTTCGCCTCCAAACTATATGTCCTTCCCTCCCACGCCTTCACTAAAACCCCTTCGCCCCTCTTTGCTCCGCAAATTTGCCCCACACTGCCTCTTGTTCAGGAAACCAGGAATCTATTCCACGTTTTCCAGGCCGTCCAGGAGGCTCCACCCACTCATTTGCATTGCTCATCTGCCCCTACTCAGGTAGGGGAGGGCGAGGCGGCGCCAGAGGCGTGGAGGGTGTGAGTGGGCGGTTATTTGTGCGCCCCAGCTGCAGCGGTTCCGACGCAGGCTGAGTGCGTGGGGGCAGGAGCAGAGAGAGAGGGAGGCAGAGCCAAAAAAGTCAGCCGTCCTAAAAGTAGGTGCGGAGGGGGGGATGGCTGGCCAGAAGAGGAGGGAGAGCTGGTGGAGAGAGCTTCCAGAGTCATCCGAAGGCTCCCTCCCTCCCATTGTGCGTTTGGCCACAAAGGAACTCATAGGTGGGCTGAAGTGGCTTCGGGCCTCTGCTTGGAGTGGCCCGGGCGCGATGATCTGGGGTAGCCTCTTTTGCCGCACACAAAGCGGGGGAGCGGGACTGGCCACCAGCTATCCCTCCACCCAGCTGGGAGGGTTGCTGTCCGCCGATGTGCTCCACTTTTACGCGCCCTCCCCACTTCGAGGCCCACTTCGTCCACCGCGCCTTTGTCTCTCTTCCTCCCCCGCCCCGCCTTCCATAGCTTCAGCCTTTTCGCGCCTTTTTCCAACCCTTTTTTTATCGGTCATCGCATCCAGTTGCACAACCGGTGTGGGCTTCTGGCGAAGCTGTGTTTGCTGGGCTGAACTTGGCCGGGGGAAATTTGAGCATGAGGGGGGCAAAAAAAGGCTGTAGGGGCGGCGTTTGTGGGCCAGGGTAGAGTGACGTTGTTGCGGTCGGATGGGGGGTCCGGATTCCTGATCCCTGGCCGCTAAAAAAAGGGCAGGAGTTGCAAAGGAAGGCTGTGGTGGGGTTTGACAGAGGCAGGTCATTTTGGGAGGGCGGGGCATTGGAGGCCTTGGAGGGGTGGGAGAAGTGCGGGCAATTAGAGGAGGCCTTGGGAAAAAGGCGCTCTCCAGTGTCCACTCCAGGCCCCGAGTGAGACTGGCAGCTAATCACCTGGGGCCCAGCCCGCCTTGACCGGTTAACATCGCCCCCCGTTTGCCCCTCCCCCTCTTTTGGGGGTGGCCAGCGCACGAGTGTCTGCGGCTCCAGGACACTCTCCAACTGTTTACGCGAGCGTGGGGATGGGAGGATTGAATTGCGGCGCAAAGCGGCTTTCCAGGCTGACTCATAGCTGTGTGTTTTTGCGAGACTGCCTGTGGGTGGCCTTTGTTGCAGAGGGGTTGGTGTTTGGGGTGTGAGAGCTAATGTGAGCTTGTAGGGGCAGTAGTGGTAGTAGAGGGGTAGAATGAGGGGAGCAGGAGCCCTACTAATGCTCTGCTGGACGACGTTGGAGATGGCGGCTGGGACGTCGCTGGAGGCCGAGTCCATACTGCAGCAGGACAGCAAGAGTCTCTGTGCACTGCCCAAGCTCATCGGCAACTGTCGCGCGGCTATACCAAGGTGCCCCATTGCTTCTGCTTTCTAATAGCTGCCCCTTCAAATGGCGGACTGCTCAAAAACTGTAACCATCTTTTTATGCGAGTGAAGCAAAGGTCAAAAAATAGTTGAACAGTTGGGCATTAGAGATAAAGTAGCTTTGTTGTTTTCTAACAATAGCAAAAGCAATTATACTTAGATCGCCTAGCATGTAAAACTAAAAATATTAGTAGCTATGAAGTACCACCACCTACCACATCCAATCAGTAACCAAAGTAGGTCTATTCATTTTCAATTAATTTGAAAAAAGTACACAAAACTAGAAGCTGCAGCTGAAAGAGAAGAAGAAAAAAGTTAAAGGTGGCATTTCGATGGATCGATTGGGGACTGTCGGCAGTTCATCTTCGGCGGCTGCGGTGGCAACGGCAACAATTTCGACTCCAAGGCTCTCTGTCGAGCCCACTGCCTCGGTGCTCCAGCACTCCCATACCGTTTACTCCATCCTCAACGATCCATCAAATGTCTGCCAGAAGAAGGCTCGGGTGGACTGAGTCCAGTGCTGGATTTGGTGGGTCCGTGCAGAGCAGAGCCCGCGGATCCCAACGGCCCGCAAGGCTTCCTCGGCACCTATCTGCCTCAGTGCACCGCCAAAGGTCCCGCATAGCTCTTTGAGCGGATGCAGGGATTGTGGAGCTTGATTAGCATCATTGAAGGTTTCTATGCGGTGCGGCAGTGTGACGCTGAGGGCTGCTGGTGCGTGAATCCCAGGACAGGCGTTGAGGTTCCTCAAAGTCGAGTGGGGCCTAATCGACAGCCGCGTTGCCATCGTATCTCCTCTTCATCCTCTCCTCTTCTCTTTCCTAGTCCAAATCCCCTCTCCCCCATCTACGAATAGCTGTATTTGCAGATTGCCTGGAGAGCGTAGCGCAAGAGTTGGCAGCCACCGGCTTCAGCTACCTCCTCTGCGCCCCAGAGAGTTGCCTGCCTTCCTACTCAGCCTCCGTTCGACCAGCGAATCCTTCTCACCCTCTACAGACGGGAGTTATCGAGCAGAACAGTGCAACGGTGCCCAGTGCTGGTGCGTGGAGGAGGAGAGCGGACAAGAGCTGGCCGGCAGCCGTCAGGCCCTCACTCAAGGCCGCCTTCTCTGTCCCCCCGCCAAAGGTCACCTAGACTGCTTCAAACCCTTCAGCACTAGCTTGTTGCAGAGGCTTCTGTGCTGTCGACAGTGGGTGAGCTATTGGGGGAGACGGAGGTCGAAGGCGCCTGTGCCGTGGAGGCAGGGGGAGCAGGGCTGGAGGCCCCCGACTGCACGCCGCAAGGGGACTACAAGGTGGTGCAGTGCCGGGAGTCCACGGGCTTCTGCTGGTGCGCGGACCCGGAGACGGGGATCGAGGCCCCCGGCAGTCGCTCCAGGACTCCGCCCTCCGCCTGCCTACCCTGCTTCAGCCGGAAGGCCGTCCTGCTGGCCGTGCGCAGTCTGCAGAGCCTGCCCCGCTGTGACCAATACGGTGCTTAGCGGCCTGGAAGGTGGGGATGCTAAGGGTGGGAGAGAATTGTAGGCAACTATCACCCGATCCAGTGCGAGGCGAGCGCGAGCAGATGCTGGTGCGTGGATGTGCAGACGGGTGGTGAGCTGGAGGGGACCCGCACGCTGCCCGGTCACATACCCGACTGCAATGCCCCGGCGCTCAAACAGCTTCCTGGGTTAGACCTAGCAACTGGTAAAAGACCTAGCAAACATTAGTATCGATTCAAGAAGAAGTAGTTTCGATTGCACATTTTAAAAACAAACTTCTAAATTCCTCTTTTTTTAACAAAATTTGATTTATTTGTAAAACAAAATGACACCAAGGATGGAAAGAAAAAATAGAAAATAATTCTTTGATTTCAAAGAAAGCTTGGAAAATGTTGAGCATGGAGACGCAGAATGAGGAGGCTGGAAGAGCGAGCACATGGATAGCCTCCTCAACCACCACCGAGTCCTCTAGCACAACCACCCCCAGGCCGCTGGCACGCGGACCGTGCAGCGATCTGCTGCTGGCCAATCGCCATCTGGATCCCTCCTTCGTACCCAACTGCACATCCGCCGGTTCCCTCTCTAAGGCCCCTCTGAAAGCCAAAGCATCTGAGCTAATCATTGGCTGGCAGGCTATTTCGAGCTGCAGCAGTGCACAGAGACTGAGTGCTGGTGCGTGGACGTGACCAGCGGGAAGGAGCTTCCGGAAACTCGAAAAGCTCGCACCCTCGGCCTGCCCCTGTGTCCAGGCAATTCCTTACCTTCTCCCACTGAAGGTGAGGAGAAAAGCTGAGATGAAGAGATTGCAGTTTGCCAAAAAGCCAAAGCTGCGCTCTACAACGCCACGGCTCCTCTCATCGGCGCATTTGTGCCGCAGTGCCACGCCTCTGGTTGCTCTAAAGTGGCACTTCGTATCTAGCAGATGGGAAAAGATGGTGGTGATCAGGCTTTTATGAGCCGATGCAATGCCATGGAAGCACGGGCTCCTGCTGGTGCGTTGAGGTTCGCAGTGGTGCTGAGATTGTGGCCTCTCGCCGAAGCTTAGGCCAAGGCCTACCTAACTGCTCGGTTATTCCTTATGACCTTATGACCTATTAATACCGGGGGAACAGTCTTTGTTAAAAGTTTTCTGAAACATCAAGTGAATGAGTAGCTGGGCGAATGCTTCGCAATGTCAGGCCGGGCAGTCATTGGGGATCGAATCATCGGAAGTAGAGTCCGCGAGCGATGTGCGTAGCTTAACCCGGTGCGAGCAGACTCCAGGCGCCAACTGCAATGACGCCGGTTAGCCTCCACTCCTTACTTTTCACCCCTCTCCCACACCCGCACCCATCCTGCACAGCCCCTGGCATGTCCACCTGACTCCACGGCCCCGCACCCCCCAACTCCCGTACACCTCAGTTGCAGGCACCACCACTCTCTCCAGTCGCCTCACCATGGTCCTCCTGCAGCGCAACTCATTCTACGATCCCCTCAACACAACTGCACCTCATCACCCTACGACCCCCTCGCACGCCTCACTTTCAGTCCCCACAGACTCCTCCAACCACACAGCCAAACCACCCTGCTCATCCACTCCCTCTGCACCCGTTCCCACTGACCTTCCACCAGCATCCGCGGGCACGGAGACTGGTCTGCCGCGAGACAATTTGCAAAATGCCCACGGCTCTGAGGATCGCCCCCCGCCCGGCTCCTACGCTGAGTTCTACCAGAACCGCACCCGCGGATGGCTCAACGAACTCACCGAGAACGCCACCAGCATCCTCGACCCCGGCCTCTCCAACAACACCTCCAGCAATCGCTCAATCCAGCTGCGCGGCAAGGCCAGTCTCAGCCTCCGGATGCTGGACCTGAGCAGCCTGCAGCTCTCCTGGCCGGCTGTGCAGCCGGGAGAGGAGGGAGCTGAGGGTCTGCTAGGGTTCCGAATTCTTGTCGAGGGACTGGAAGCAAAGGACAGCAGACGCATTCGCCTGCTCGACCCGCATGCTGCCTCCTACACCCTCCACCACCTCACCCCTCTTGCCCACTACTCCTTCTCACTCGACCAACTGCGACACAACCAATGCCATCCTTGGCTTCAAGCCAACTTCACCATGCGTATTCTCCCCCGCACCTCATCTCACCTTTCTTTTACACCTTTCACCTGCACACTATCAACTTATACAAACTCTTTAACCTGTTAGTTTCTTCGACCGAAATTGGATGGCGAAGCAGGAGTTGAAACCCTAAACTAAGCTTTCAAATTTTGCTATTTTCCCTTTCTCGCTGCTAATGAGGTTGAACCATATTATCAGCAAGAAAGTGAAAATAACAATACTTCTCTCTCATTGCATGAACTACTTGGATACAATTGAATGTAATGGGAAGGCAAGATTGGTGACAGGGATGTTCGAGAGGATCCAGTGCGAGGAGGGAGAGTGCTGGTGCGTGGACCCAGAGCAGGGCTCCGAGGTGGTTGGCAGCCGGAAGGCGAAGGAGGCGGGCGGGCGTTCAGCCTCCTGTCCAGAATGTGTGGACCGTAAAGCTGACGCCTATCGCATGGGCGCCCCGCCACCCGGCGCTTTCGTCTACGCCTGCGCCCCCAATGGTCCACTTCTATACCACAGCATCATTGGGGGTCATGCCGGAAGAGCCCAGCCCCTTCCTCTAATGATCACTGAGAAATGGGCTTGGTTGAAGGGGACTATGCGAGCCTGCAGTGTCACGGGAGCACAGGGCACTGCTGGTGCGTGGAGCCGAGCACAGGTCAGGAGATTCCGGAGTCCAGAGCCGGGCCCAGCCAACCCCTTCCTGTCTGCTCTCGTCTAGCCGTCATCGAGGACACTCCTGGTCCCCATCACACCTTTCTCTCCTTCCAACCCTATTCCTCTCTACATTCAGATGAGGCCGTTGTGGGGACCACCCGTATCCAACCGCCCTCCTCCACCCCCATCTTCTCCACCCGCATGATGTACGCCACCATCACTGCCGCGCCCCTCCCCAACACCACCACCAACAGCCTCCCCCATGACAGCACTAGCAACAGCCTTCCTACCCAGCCAAGCACCTTGCCCGATCCAGCCACCAGCGAAGCTCCCACCACCACAGTAGCCACAACGACGACGACATCGGCCACCTCGCCCATGTTCACGGCGGGCACCTCCACTGCGGGTGCCTTGAGCGCCACCCAGTGCCAGGTGCACCGGGAGCAGGCCATGCGCGCCGCCGCCGACACCCGCCTCGTCTTCGTGCCCGAGTGCGATGACCTCGGTTACAATCTCCTCTCCCCTCCTTCCATCCCTCACACCCCGTCTGTGCAGGGCGCTACATGGCAGTGCAGTGCGACGGGGGGAGCGGGGCCTGCTGGTGCGTGGAGCGGGAGAGTGGCGTGGAAGTACCCGGCTCCCGCCTACAGCCCCAGACTCAGCCCCAGGAGCGCACCCTGCTTTGCGGAGGTTCCCAGTCTCAGATTGAAGAGGGTAAGGGAGTTTAGAGTAGGAGAGGCTCAGAGTGTCGGCGTGAGCTGGAAGAGATTGCACTGGGACGGCGGGAACGCCCAGATCAGCTCCCACTCTGCGACCAATACGGCGATTACATGGTCCTAATCACCATTTTGACCATTGTAGCCATTGGGCGAGTAAATATGGGATTTTGAGCCCCTGCAATGCAGCATCAACGAAGGCGTCTGCCTGTGTGTCGAGCCGGACTCAGGGGAGCCGATCCTGGGCACTCTGCTTCGCTTCTCCCAGGGCACCCCTATCTGCAAAAGTCATTGGCCTTTTTTATATCTTATTTGACGCTTTATGGGATGTGTAATTTTAGATCGTGTGAAGCTTGCTGCGGCAAGTTTAGGAAACGAGGCGGAAAATTCGAGTTCGGAGATCAATGAATTTACAACTACAGCAACAACGGCACAAACTAGCACCACTACCCTGCCTTACGATGTTCAATTTTTGGGAAGAGTCATCTAAGAAGATCTTACTGGCAAGCAATTTCCAGCCTTGGGTTACTGAGCATGAGATAGCCCTAGACGAACTGGGTGCCTCTCAAACGCCGCTCAATGAAGGTAGCTTGTGCTAGGAAGTGTTCCGTCAGATTTTTGCAACCAATTTAGGCCCCTCATCTCTAGCCTCTGCATTCGGCCAGAAAACCAGCACCTGGGCCCAGAAACTGGACCTAACCACTGCCAGCACAGCGTCAGAAAACACTACCATTGAGGTCAGCAGATTACATCAAACACCCTCTTGCTGCAAACATCTGCTGCATTTCAGGACCCTTCCTTGCCACCAAATCCTCGCTGCCGCGCCCCCAAGGTGCGAGGCAAAGACTGCGCGCCGTCATCCATTCGGTTGCCCTCAAGTCCTGGCCCAAGGAGGAAGGGCCTAAATATTGCCACCTACACAGCTATTACTTCGATCTGTCGACTCGAGAGTGCTTGGCCTTCGGGTTCACAGGCTGCCAATCGGGCGGCAACCTCTTCGCCACCCAACGCGAATGCGTCGACGCCTGCAAATACCGTTGGCCCTTATTCACCCCCCTTACACCCCTCATTTCGCCTCAGTTCTTCCTTTTCTTTGGCCAGCAAGGACAGACAAAGCATGCAAGAACACAAATAATCTCCCAATATCCGGGGCCTGAATTGCGACAGTGGACGGGAGCGGGTGTCATGGGGACTGGAAGCCTGGGGTGCTGGTGAGTGGCTCAGGGCCGGCGGGCACCTGCGACTCGGACGCAGACTGCCCCGCCGACTTTTCCTGCAAGCGCGGCGCCTTCTTCGGCTCCTGCTGCAATGCCAGCCTTCAGGGTTCTCCGCCTCCCCTCGCGTCTCCATAGGTGCATGGGGCTTGGGTTGCTAAGAGGAGTTCCGGCGCAACTACCTGCCCGTCTGCGACCGAGGGAGGCTGGTGAGGAGGGAGGAGGGGCTGGAGGATTATGAGGCTCCGTTGCTGGGCAAGCAGTGCGCGGACGGATTCTGTCCCAGAGGAAGCCACTGTTTCCAGGGCTCCTTATTCGCCTTCTGCTGCTCTGGTTCAAATTGCATCTTCCATCTTTTAGCACCGCTCTATATGCATACATATTGGCCTTGGTTTCTGAAGAAGGTGCACAATCTATATTATTGTTTAGTTAAATGCGTAATACGTAATTTAATTAGAGCTAATGATGAAATTCTAAGGATAAAGTTTGGAAGCCTGCTCAATAAAACAGGCTGCAGAAGAGGAGGCGGATGACGAGAATACGGCACTGGGTGTAATCAAGCCTCCAGGGGAGGCAGACCGGCTGAGTGCCACCATACAAAGCATCCTGGCACTGGCCTCCAAAGCTCTGCTGCCACACACCACCCCAGCCTCTACTCGTGCCAAGGATACTCAAGTGGCCAACATTCAAGACCTCGAGGCTCGGCCGCAGCCTAATGGATTCCTTCTCTCCTGGAAACCAGAGGCCCATGTTAAGGTCCGTCCTTTTACCCTATTCCTCGGAAGAAAATTGAAAAAAAACTTCTTCAAGCAACTAATCTGCAGGAGTATCACATAAGCTACGGAGCTGGAGTTTTGGGCAAGGCGGAGAGGGATATGGAAGTTGGCGGTGACAAGACCACCGTACGCGTTTCTGGTCTCCTACCCGCCACCGAGTATGACGTATCCATCGCTGCTCTCATGGACGACGGCACTCAAGGCCCTCCTACTAACCTTACTCTTATCACCGGTCGCCTACACTTCCTCCCACCCTCCTACTCTACACCCTCTTATTCCAGACGCAGAATCAGCCAATTCCCCCCTCAACGACATCGCAGAGGCCAGCACTGGCAAGCCCACCTCCACCGCAGCCCCTAGCACAAGCTCTATTGCCTATCTACCTGCTCGCTGCCTTCTGCGCAAGGTTTCTACCTCACTCCTGATCAGCAGCCTCAATGATAGCTTGAAATATTAACAGGAGCCGTCGTCGTCCTTACTCTGCTCGCAGGACTACGAGCGTCAGTGGTACTACGACGCAGAGCTCAGCTCCTGTGTGGCCTTCCGCTGGGGCGGCTGTCGCAGTGGGCGCGACAATCGATTCCCCAGCCGCACCGACTGTGAGGAGGCCTGCATCCCAGGTCCTTCCTCCCCTCCTCCACCTCGTGAACAAGAGCCAGTGGTTTCTCTAGCGGACATCAACCTCTGCTTCGGCGGGCGGGCAGCAGCGAGGGACAATGGGACGGGGGAGGAGCTGTTGTGCGTGGAGCCGCGTGACTGCCCGCCCGGTTGGACCTGCAAGATGGGCGCCTTCAACGGCCGCTGCTGCAACGCCAGCATGGAGGCCCTCTACTCCAGCAGCAGCCAGCCCACTTGTCCAGGTTTGCCCTGCTTGCCCTCGCCAAGCAAAAGGAGCTCTATGGAGGAACCCATTTGCCAGAAAGCCTGCGTCTGGAGCGGGACGAGGGGGACGGGCGGCCTTTGCTGGGTCGGAAATGCGGCGATGGCTTTTGTCCCGGCGCGGAGACGGACTGCCGTCAGGGGCCCATCTTTGCCTACTGCTGCTCCAATTCATCCATTCCTCTGCCATCAGGTATAGCCAGACAGTAGATAAAGGATCTAACTTGAAATCAAACTGCCTAATATTGCAGAGAATGGTGCGACAACGACGCAGCCTGGCAGCGAGAGCACGACGTCGGCGTTCTCGCCGTCAGCGGTGCTGAAGGAGACCTTGGAGGCGGCGACGGTGGCGGAGGAAATGTACGAGGATATGCTGGGCGACGACGGCCTCTACGCCGCGGCACCGGAGCTGCGCATCCAGGAGGGGGCCTGCGGGGGCCTGGGACAGATGGGCTCCTGCAGCGGGCGCATGCTCGCCTGGTACTACCACAGTGGACACGGGGAATGCCTCGCCTTCCTCTACAGCGGATGCGCGGGCTCCAAAAATCGATACCCCACCAAGGAAGCCTGCCAATCAGCTTGCTCCTCCAAAGGTTCCACTAAACTGTGTCGTAAGAGTCATAAATGAGGCAGTAGATAACGAAGGTAGGCTGAATTGGTGAAACGCCGAAATAGTTGGAATGAGGTGTAATTGCAGCGTTGTGCTCTGGTGGGGCAGAGGCCTTGGAGTACCCGGGGCTGGGCGTGGCGGTGACGTGCGGGGTGAGCACCGTCGGCTGTCCGCCGGAAACCCACCTCTGCCGCTTAGGCCAGTTCTATGGCCACTGCTGCCCCAGGAACACTGAGCGTTCCTCATCTCCTCCACAGGCGCAGGAGAAAGAGCAGGAGAAATGAATTTGAGGGGCCTATGCGATGGGTCGTAATCCGAGCTGCGGTAGTGGTCTGGAGCTGGTGAGGCTGGGGCAGGCGCCTTTGTTGGGTCTGTCCTGCCAGCCGGACTTCTGTCCCCAGGGCACAGCCTGCACCATGGGCCCCGTCTTCGCCCACTGCTGTCAGCCGCTCCAGAACCCGCCCAGGCTCTAGTGCTCTGCTCTTCCAGCTCTCTTCTTCGGTGCCCATCCGTTGCCACTGTCCATAGTCGTTGACTTATGCTTTTAGCCTATATTTTGAGTATGCCCATCGATTCGCATCTGTGATACGGGATTCTTGCTCTCGATTTTTTGCGCGGCCGCAGGCCGCCTGCCGCGGAGGGCAGGGCAGTCAGAGCTCCGGAGGCCGGAGGGCATGGGTGCGGAGGCCCCGGAGCGTAGCCTAGCATGCGAAGCATGCTAGGCGAAGCGTAGGGGCCGTAGCACCCGTGCCCGGAGGCCGGAGGAGCTCTGGCGCCCTGCCCGAAGCGGCTGGCGGCCAAGGCCAGCTTAAGCAGTTACCCCATTTTTGCGTCCGTCTGTCCGCATATATATATATTTGTCTGTTCCAGTCCCGTACTCCGCGGTTTTTCAATGAAATTGGCTGATTTTTTGCATGAAGGTCCGCCTGGGTGGTATCTCCAGGCCATTTTTGGCGCTTGGCGTAATTTTTTGAATTTCGCCCAAAACTCAATTTTTTGATGTTTCAAAGCACTAAAAATCGTAAATCACTGGTTTTTCCATGAAATTAGCTGAAATTTTGCATGAAAGTCCGTCTAAGTGATGCCTTGGCCCCATTATTAGGGCTTGGAGAAATTTTTTGATTTTCACCCAAAACTCAATTTTTTGATGTTTCAAGGTACAAAAAATCATAAATCAATGGTTTTTCAATGAAATAAGCTGATTTTTGGCAGATACATCCATCGAGGTAATATCTTGAAGCTGCCAAAAGGAATTTCCAAAAGATTCATTGCTTCTTGATTTATGGCAAAAAACCTAAAATCATGATGTTTCAAAAATTCGAACATCCATAAATCGATGGTTTTTCAATGAAATCTGTTGAATTTTGGCATGTACCTCTGTCAAGGGGATATCTTCAAGTTGAGAAAACAACTTTGTGAAAAATTAATTATTTCTTGATTTATAGTCAAAAACGTAAAATATTGGTGTTTCAAAAATTTGAACATCCATAAATCCCTGGTTTATCAATAAAATGAGCTCAATTTTGGCATGTATGTTTGTTGAGGCTGTGTCTTGAAGCTGTTAAAAGAATTTTCGAAAAATATTTATTAAATATCACTCTATGGCCAAAAACTTCAAATCATAATGTTTCAAGCATTCGAAGAAGCATAAAACCATGGTTTTATAATAAAAATAGCTGAATTTTGCTATGAAGATCCGTCTAGGTGATCCGTCTTATTACTTGGAGCAAAGGTCGCGCATCTTGGCAACAGCCGAGAATACCTTGTTTCCTCGAAAAAATAAAGTTGCATATTTTGCTGTCTGAATAATTTGAAGTTAACGAATGGAGAACATTGCAGAATAACGAGCACTTCGAATTCTGGCTGAAAGTAGGTGGGAGCAATTGAAGTGAATGGATGAATCTTAAATAACATTAATAAACACAGTAAATCACATATAGTGGTGAGATTGAAACAAAATACGTTATCTGAAGCACGAAATAAACCAAACGCTAATTTGACAAATTCAAAACAACTACCCAATAATGAAATAACCAGACAAATTTCAGTGAAAACGAGTATCATAATTCGCTTTTTTGTGTTATTTTCATGCGCTCATTCTCCAGGAACTTGGCCAGCCAGGCTTTCTTGTAGAGATTCTGCTGGAATTCCTCCAGCTCCATATAGCCTGCAGGAATTGTCTTGGCTTCTTCCCTTTTCTAGCAACCAATTCGGGGAACCCTTCTCATCCTCGTCCCCAAACTCCTTCCATGCCGCCCAGGCCTTCTCCATTTCCGTTCGAGGTAAGCCTTTGAGTGACTTCTAGTTTGGCAGAGCGATGAGAGAGGTGGTTGGGAGACCGATGGCGTAGTTGATGAAGTGCTGGAACTGGGCGAAGGGAATGCGAGTCTGGACCCCCGGCATGGCCGCCAGGTAACGCTCCACCGAATCCCCCTTCCAGGACTTCACTGACGCTCTCTGCCAGTATAAATTCTTGAAAATCTTGAACGGGAGAAGAAGGAGGAGTTAACCCAGGTGCCGTCGATGAAGTGCCAGAGCAGACTCTCCACCTGGTCCAGTGTGAGCTCAGGGTCGGGGCTGTCAGGACAGTCGGGGTCGTCGGGGTACTCCTTGCGGGGTACAAATTTGTAGGTGAGCGTGAGGCTGCGGGAGTATGCTTTCTGGTGCACTGCCCAGGCTGGAAGGAGTGAGTGAAGCTGGGTGAAGAGAGGAAGGGAAGGGAAAGGGCAACTAGCAGGGATGAAAAGGCAGTCGCTGGGCCATAGAGTACTCCACTTCCAGGAGGCTCGCCCAGCCTTGGAGGCGTCGAACATGTTCATCATCTCCGTGTTTAGCCCGCTGCGCTGAACACCGCTCCCTTCTCCCGTCTACAATTCCATCCCACCTCTTGCAAGGCCCAGCACCACTAACACTTTCATAGTAGCACAGAAAGAGGAGTAGGCCCATACAACAGTCTCTAGGAAGAAGGTGGTATTGTAGCGCGGGGCGTAGACCATGGCGTCCACGCGACCCGACAGGGCACAGATCAGCCGGTCCTCCCTGCACCCAACAGGCAGTGAGTGGAAGTAGAGTGGAAAGAGAATCATGGGATTATGGAGTGTAGGCAGAGAGGCAGGAGACCGATCGATGGTGAGGCCGAGGATGGTGCTCCCGCTCTGCAGACTCATCCACACACTCACCAGACTCTCCATCAACACACTGCACTGCACCACAGGAGCCAGCTGAATAGCGCCTTTTTCTTTCTTATCTGTGATGGGTGGGTGTGAGGGGCATGGAAACAGGGACGTCGCTCATCATGTCAGCCGGGAGCGGGGACTCCATACGCCAGTCCTGATGATGGTACTTCTGGATGAAGCTGATCATCTGCATGTGCGAGTGCTCCTGGATCCGGGACACCTGAACACGGAGCGCTCTAGATTCACAGGTTGGGTTGAGGGATCGAATGAAGCAATGGATTAGCCTTTTGGTAAACGTCCATTTGCTCATTGCCAAACTGCTGACTGAGGTACTTGTCCGTCCACAGATCGCCCAGGCTGCTGTTCAGATGCTCGGGCACGTGGGCTGGAAGGCGTTTCCCGGCAAAGTCAGAGAAGAACGCGCTCAGGTCCGAGCCCTCGAACGGTCGCAGTTTCCCGTCCGACGGTCTCTGGTAGCCTGAGCTTGGAGCTGTAAGGATGGGCAGGAGGGGAGGAGATGAAAAGGCTGCCGAGAGGTCTAAGATGGCCGATGGGAATGTTGCCGCGCTGCTGTGGGATGGGTGGTGGAAACTGATGTTGGTCCACATCCTACAGATTTTGCCTCTTTACTTTTGGCTGGGACACTTTCTCCGACCTGATCTTTGATGAACTCGCCGACACTGTGCACCGGATGGAGCTGTAGAGCGCAGGCCAAAACCAAAAAGAGCATGCTTGACTAATGCAAGCTGGATGCTGACCTTGTGCTCTGTGAGGTGCCACATGTGTTGTCGTCCTTTACCCGCCATTATTTGTCCCCTCCCACACAAGGCCCGCTTTGCTTTGTAATGCTGGTCAGTCAAGAAGGATCGGGTTAAAACCGGATCTTGCAGTAAAAAATAAAAATGGTTGGCCCAGCATTGATCATATGGCTCAATAAACTTTTGAACAATGTTGTTGCATAACTCTGCAGGTGACCCTTTTGGGCATTGGGCGATTTTTGCACGGCCGGCACGTACTCCCAGGCTTTTCAGTGAAATTTGATGAAATTTTGCATAAGGGTCCCTCTGGGTGGTAGCTCGGCGCATTTTTTGCGATCGGCGTAATTTTTATTCGTTCTGTATTTATAGACGAAAACCTCAAAACTTGGGGCAAAAAAATTAGTTTTTTTGGCAAAAGCGCTTACTATTTAATAATAATTTAATAAATAAATAATTAATTAATAAAAGTGTTAGTATTTTAACATTTATGGTTTCTTTGTTTTTGTTTATTTCAGTTGCTACTATTGAGTTCTAGTTGCTGAAAATTAAAAACTGCAACGAAACTGATATTTTACCGTTTGTTTGAGAATTATTATTGCATTACTTGGGTCGAACTGCAGATTTCGGCTGAAACCTAGTTTCCCTCCCATGAAAGCTTCCCCCCAAGCAAACTCCCCTCAAGACAGTTGTTGCCCCATTAGTAATTACAGCAACAAAAGTCTGAACAAAACTAGTTGCAGGATAGTTGCAAACGCCAATGATGGCGGGAAACAATTTTTATGCCCGCAATACCGTCCAAACTGGACTCAATTTGTTCAGTTCTTCTAAATCATATCATGTCAAACTTTCTCTAGCCATGGGGATTTAAAAAACACAAAAAATCGTAGGAAAATTTGTAGCCCAAGTTACCGCCTTTTCCATCTTTTCATTCACTCACAAGTGAATTTTTTTAGCGAAATTGTCTCTTTTTAAACGTTTTTGAACGAAGCTATTGTTTCTTTATTAAATAAATTATTTCTTAAAATGTTTCCACTGTCAGAAAACCAAAATTGAGCATTTGTAAAAGTAGTAAAAGGAAAAGCATGAAAATATGGCAGGCAGTAGTGGGAGTGTGGCTGATGCTGTGGAATCAGGCGGAGAGTGGGGAGTGTCTGGACGGCTGGCTGACTACGAACGGATCACTGGAGAATCTTCGCACCCTGGACGACGCCCAGAAGTGCAGCAACTGCACCTTCAATCTCATCGTCCTCCAAACTGCACATCACCCTCACGCTCTCTCTGATTTCGCCCTCCATTTCGCCTGCTCCCAATCCAAAAAGACCAACTGCGAAGAATTCACTGGCCGCAAAGCCTACCAAAAATTAGGACCATACACGAGCATAGTTTATGCGGATGTTAAGGCGACGCCTATTACGAGCGCGGTGACCACCTGCCTTCCTTCCTCCCAAGCTCCGCTCGGCGACCCGCAGCAGCTGCTCAACAACCACAGACGCCGCCCCCAGCTCCTGGACGATCAAAACCCCATCAACGACTGGAGCCAGCAACTCATCGCCCTCTTCCAGCCTTTCCAGGCCCTGACCAGCCGGCAGTGCCTGGACAGCAAGCATGGCTTCCTCAACCCTGCCCACCTCTCCACTGCCGTCCAACAGAAGTCCTGCTTCACCTGCCTCCGTCTCAGTCGCTTCCCGCTGGACAGCCGGAGCGGGCAGCCCAGCGCAGAGCCGCAAATCCTCCTCGCCTGCCTCCGCCGGCAAACCTGCGCCCAGCTCTTCCGCCAACAGCAGGCTACTCTGCCTACCGACCAACGCCTCATCCTCGACTGCTCCAGGCAAGGCAGCCCCAGGGACAATCGGCAGCCAGTCATTCCCTGTCTGGTGGGACTGGGCCAGGAGGCGGCTACGCAGCGGACCATTGCCGGCTGTCTTCGCTGCGGTGCTCTGCTGATCGTCAAGAAAGGCGCGGATGCCAAGCTGCTGGCCTCCTACGACCGTCTGGCCTTTTGCTCCTTCAATGCTGCCGACGATGTGCATCTGCCTCCTGACTATCTGATTGTCAACGACCCTGCACACCCAGAAAGGCCCATTCACAAGCCCACCTGTGAGAAGCCCCACTGCAACAAGGATTATCTGACCGAGAGCTTACCTGCGGCCGTGGTGAATGCCTTTTATCCGATTTTTGGGACTACTACCACCCCAACGACTACAATTACAACAACGCCTGCTACTACGACTACGCATACGACCACAGCAGTGACAACCTCAATAACCACGCCAACGACCACAGCCACGACAACTGCCTCTCCAACGACTACACCAACGACTACACCAACGACTACACCAACGACTACACCAACAACTACACCAACAACTACACCAACAACTACACCAACAACTACACCAACATCTACACCAACAACTACACCAACAACTACACCAACAACTGCACCAACAGCTAAGTCAATGACTTCATCAACAACCACATCAATTGAGACATCGAAGCCCACAATTACACACTCATCGACAGCCAAATCATCAACTTCAACAACAGCGACATCAACTTCAACGACAAAGCCTCGCACTTCACCAATTTCTGCCGCTGTCGCTGCCAACGTGAGCAATGCGACGTCTGGAATCTCCTCTTCTGCAGCTGGGGGCAAAGACACGTCCAAGACGGGCCTGATCATCGGCGGCGTTCTGCTCGGCCTCGCCCTCATCCTTCTCTCCATCATCCTTCTCCGCCACTGCACCAAACGCCGAACAATCGAAGACCCAACCCAATCAGCAGCTGGTTTGTTCAATTGATAGTTACCTCTGATTTGTTTCATTGAACAACTTTTTTCAGAGCTGGAGGATGAAAGTTTGGCCGCAAAGTTTGCGACTCCTTCCCTTCGTAACAGCCGTATTTCTGTTGCCGAGTTCTACAGCTTCAAAATTATAAAATCAGTTTTTTTCAGGTTTTGAACCAGAGCGCCATGGAGAAAACCTACGAAAGTGTTGGTAAATCGAAAATAACTCTCGGCAAATCGCATGCAGTCGAAAGCAAATCACAAGCAGTTGTGGGCAAATCACAAGCAGCCGTGGGCAAATCACAACCAGTTGTGGGCAAATCACACGCAACCGCTGGAGGAAAACCTAAAAATCGCCCATACGAAAACTTGGCCTGTCTTTCATGATCCCTTTTTGTGTGATGTTTTTTCTTTCATGAAAATTTGTTTTTTTTGCTTGATAGTATTATATCTCTATTCAGTTATTTAGCTTTAAGTGCAGTCAAAACTCAATTTACTTATTTATATTCCTTTTGTTTTGTAAATTTGTGTGATGGACTTAGAGAATAAAATGGTTTCCAAAATTCGTTGTCTTTGTAAACTTGGCAATGAAGCCATTTATGAACAAATACTGGATAAGAAGGGCTGGGCGCATAATTCCGATTGACTAACGAACAAATCTGGAATGCGTTATTGTTAAAGTTCCCACAAAGTATTTACGTTATTGCTTTCCTAGTAATGATTTTGTTTGAAATAATGGGCGATACAAATTTGGGGGAGGGGGTAGAATTCTTGAGGGGGGTGTACAGGAACTTTTTGGGCACCCAATTTACATAAATAAAGATGTGCAGAATAAATGTGTGATGCAGAAAATAGGCAAGTTGCCCCTTTCTCCTGTATCCGCGTCCATGTAAATACCCAGGGTGCTTGGGGTATTCTAGTTCGAGAGCAAGAGGAGGCCAGATGCAAGAAAGTAAAACTACTATGTTAAAATTTCCCATGAAATCAATGTCTTTGTTCGAACCTCAAAAGAAACGACTTTGGCATATTCAAACCTGAAAGAATAAGAATTCGATATGCATTGCAAACAGAAAAAAAGGCCGAAAATTTTTTTGAAAAGTAGCCGTTTAGAAATTATAAATTAGTATTTGTACAGGTCATTCGTACTGATGTCGTCTAGAATCCCGACGTAAATCACACCTGGCAGACTCGCAAAAAAATCCAGATTTACCGCATTCATGCTTATCATGTATCAATTGATACAACCTCATAAATCTTTGTGCAATTACATTGTGCGAGAAATTTGGTCACATGTCAGTATCAATTTTTTTTCGAGAACCCAAAACAACTTGCATGAGGAAAGAAAAGAAAATTGGTAGAGTAATTAAACATAGATCGTCAACGAAAACAAAAGAATACTTCCGAGGCTGCGCTGGGAATAAAAGATTAGCACCTGCAAGTAGTAATGGTAACTACAAACAGATCAAATCCTGGCAATGAGGAGACAGGTCATAGCGCCATTCGTCTGCGCACAGCAGCAGAAGCTCCGGCTCCCACCCACGCTCCGCCAAACCCGCCCCTATCTTTTCTGCATTCCCTGCCGCCCAGCCACACGCTTCCTCCACACTCCTGCAGCTGGCATTTCCACACTTCATTTATACATTTATACCCCTATAACTTATTCGATTGAACCATAAAACAATTGATATTTGGACAACTACCATAAATACTTGAAAAAGATCTGAAAAAAAGATTTGGGAAAGACAGGAGAAGAACTTGGGACTGTCGTTGCAGTTGTAGGCGAAGAACTCAGCGGCCAAAGCAGCCTGGAGTAAGTCCGCTGGTTCAGCACTCGTCGCCAAGGCTACCCAGATATGACCTCCTGAAGCCCACTATTCCCTTCTCTCAACAGCGGAGGAGGAGATCAAGAAGAGCACCGTCTTCGGTGGCAGTGATGGCAAAGCGTCGGTTGCTGGAAGCACGCAGGGCGCTCTCTATCTTCCCTGCATCCCCGAGCGCCTCCAGCCGACTGCCTCAATCAGACGACAACCTCTGCTGGCTTCAAATAGAAGGGAAAGAGAGACCGTAGTGGACGCGCGGTCGCTGAGAGCTGGGCAGAGAGAAAATGGCTCGGAGGATTGGCTCTGCTTCGTTGATGCTTTTGGGCTCCGGCAAACGTCCGCTGGCCAAGTAGCTGCGGAGGATGAGGCGGAGACGGGCCTTGTTGAGGCTGTAGAGGCACAGACTTCGCACTGCCTGACATCCGGGGCATTGCCTTTTCTGCCAGTAGGTATTGTACCCTACTCGATAGTTGGCGTAGAGGTGGAGTCCTGTGAATGCCACGAACAGCGTCCACACCAGCATCGTCTTGCCATGCACTGCCTTCAAACACTGCTGCTCTCCTCTGCATCAGCCAATCAATAGTGACCTGGAGCAGGAAGAAGCTGGCGACAAGGGCAGATAGGTTGACCAGCGTCTCCTGGCTCCCGTCCTGGTTCAATTGGCCGGGAGTTGTTAGAATCTTGCCAATTGTCATTTCAAATGGGATAACTTTGGCAGAGACGTCGGCCAGATTGTTGCGCCTGGCCTGGTGCTGAGTGAGGGCGGCTCTGGTCGCACCGCCCGCCACGCCTACCAACGAACGCAGCACACTCGACAAACACACCAGCATCTCAACACCCACTCTCCTTCTAAAAGCAGCTGTGAGCATTCATTCGGATGAAGACGGTGAAAAATGGGCGGAAGAGAGGAGCAAGTAGGTCAATGAGGAAGGCGAGATCGTTGAGGATGTCGGCGACCAGACGCCACTGCTTGCAGTTGGCGTCCAGCTCCGAGCCCTTGGCCCAGGCGAACGCAATGCGCCCAACCTGTGCACCCTCAGCCTTTTGGGGGAGAGGCGAGAATGAGGGGTGGAAGGGGACCATGCCAGCGCCGTCCTTGAGTAGCCATGTGAGGGCGGTGGCAAGGGCAGAAGCGCTGGCGTCCCCCACGCCCGCCCCTCGAAGCACCGCTTCCGTCGCCAGTGCACCCGTCAGGCTGCTCGCAAATGCCTTCAACGCCCGACTCTGCATTTTGCATTTGATTCATGAGCAACTACTGTCTTCCCTGGAATGAAGCAAAACTTCAACAGAATCCATGAACTTCTTCACTTTCTGATCATGAACAATGCTAAGAGTGTCTTTGCGCAAGGAAAGTTAGAGAGATCCGCAAGCCCCAACCTGAACCGTGTCCCAGATCTGGTAGGGTATGTAGTCGGGCGTTACGCTGTCCGGGTAGCCCTGCGGCAGGAAGACATCGCTGCAATCTCCCTTTTGTCCTCTCCCAATCTCTCTCTGCCTTTGGGAACCGGAAGAAGGTTTCCCCGGCTGCCAGGAGCGGTTGGCGGCGGCGCTTTTTGACGCTGGTCTTCAGTCCACCGTCCTTGAACAGAAGTTCGTTCCCGCTCGTCTCCAGACCCCCGTAGCGCTGGCTCACATGAAGAGGCTCCCCGGCCCCGGGGGAGGCTGAACGATGGCTGCTGCGAGTTACCCGACTCGACATTGGCCCCTCTTTGAATGGTTGTTTTTCATTTTTGTTCTTGGGGCTTCTTGAGAAATTGTTAGTTTTCTTTGCCTTGGAAAATATGTGGGACTAGAAAAAATTGAAAAAAGGTTTATTTGGACTAGTTTATATAATTTGGCAGCTAAACATTCAAAATGGTTTCCCAAAACAGGCAGGTAGTAAACTCAAATCGAATGCATAAGCCTCATAAGCGAATCACAGAGTGTGCAGCATAACAAAAGAGCCGTGGTCAAGCTTATTTGCTAGTCACAGGCCAGTTTGCTCAATGGGGCCTCCCCGACTACTTCCACATCGTGCAGTGTCATTGTGGCCAATTCCTGAAATATTCTGGAGTTTTCTTTAGACCGTTTTAGTGACAATGCTGAAATCATGTAAGCATGACTTATTTTAGTTAACGGAAGATCGTCTACAGACTGCCTAAAATGCTATAACTGGCCCAAGAAGATGAAGAAATTAAACCTTCCGCCCCTCCATGAATTGACGGACATCGGAGGCGCTCTTGTGTTGCTGAAGAAGGAGAAAAAGAAAACCACCGCCACCCGCACCCGCCAACCAACCCGCGCTGATCACCTCCTTCTCGTACAGTCCGCTCAACAGCTCTCTCACCTGCCAATTCATTCTTCTACTCTTCATTCTCCTGGCCAGACTTCCGCTAAAGGCCCATGTTAAATGATGTCTCGGCTAGCCCCTTGACCAGACCTACCTTTCCACTTGTTCCAATGGAAGAAATCTTCATGAGGGAGTCAATGCTTGACCTGGTTCACTTGAGTAGAAAAGGGAAACCTGCCAAGGCTCACTGCCCGGGGCCATCAGCTTCTTCTGCTCCCAGTAGCGCTTGGCTGCGGCTGCCACTGGGCTCCAGTCCCCTGCACAAGTTAGCTATCGTCTGCCGTGTAATTGGTTACTCCTCCTCGAAGGCAAGTATTTTTCTCATCTGCTGAAAAGCGAGTCCAAGGCAGGAGGTCTGTAAATTGCGTGCCAATGGAAACATCGCGCAGCAGAGACTGCCCAGAGGAACTGAAGCGGAAGAAGCCCTGTGGCTCTGATGCCTAAGCTAATCATGACTCATCATGATGTAAATCCTGGACTGAATCCTAGGAAGTAATAGAAAAGCAATCTAAATCCTGGAACTATGTCCTAAGGAAAAATAGAGCTGAACAATCCTCAAATGCTAGCAGAAAAGGAACCAACAATAATGCAATGGTTATCATGCGAATGAGCATTTTGAGAATGAGCGGAAGAAGTTTTGAGCAAAAGTTCTATCACAATTGGCGTATGCAAAAAAAGAGAAAATATGCTGGGTAGATGGAAAGGCATAGGTGGTGCTAAAGTGGATGGTGAACAGTTGGACCCTATACCGCTACTCTAGTACACCAGCCACTCCACTCCTCCTCCTCCCATCCCATGTTCTCCTCCAACCCTTCCTCCACCACTCCCACTCTGTCCTCCACAGTCTTGGCTTCATGTAGCGGGTAGAGCGGCAAGAGGCACTGCTCATGGAGGCGGCAAGAGGCACGCTCTCCGCGTGCGCCCGCACAACATCCACCAAGGCTGTTGAGGAGTGAGTGGGATAGGTGAGCAGGAGTAGGTGAGTGAGAGAAAGGGGGAAGCGGAGTAAGAGGCGAATGCAACCTTAGCTCAAGTTTGGGATGCTAGACAACAAAGGCAAGCTCATGGGCCAAGGATGGGAGAGGGAGATAAAGTGAGTGAGAGAAGTAGAAGAGAATGCCCCTGCCCAGTTAGTCAGTGTCGGATTCAGAGTCGTCGGTGGACTTGTCGCAGCCGTTGCAGAGCTCGAGCGGGACGAGGTTGCCGACTGCCTGCCGCACCTCCCCAGCCTCCGTCTTCACCAGCACGACCCGCACTGCTCTGTCCCCGCCCGCGTAGTGCTTGATCACCCGGCCCAGTGGCCAGGTGAGCCGATCCTTCTTCTCGTTGTAGATGAGGACGAGAGAGTTGATGGGCGGAGTGTAGGCGGACTTGGGCTTGCGGAGGAAGGAGAGCTGGCGTAGGTGCTGTAGATACTCCCGCTCCCAGCGCCTCCAGAACTCGTCCACTCGCTCCTGTCGCCAGAGCACTTGTTGACGAAGAACTTGAGCAGACGGTGCGATGGGCGGACTGTGCTTGGGGGCGTAGTGGTGGAAGGGCTGGCCGGTGCCGGTGCGTAGGAGGAGGTTTGGAGTGAGGGCTGTGATGTCCTTGCTGTCGTCGGTGAGGGGGACGAGCGGGCGGCTGTTGACGACGGACTCCAGGCGGCTGAGCAGCGTCAGGAACTCCTCCTCCCCCGGCTGCACTCCGCAGAGCGCCGGTCGGAGGCTCCGTTTCAGCGTCCCCACCATTGCCTCCGCTGAGCCTTGAAAGGTAGGTGAACGGGGAGGTGAGAAGTGGAACTGGGGTCCGCGTGCTTGGAGGAGTAGGGCGAGGTTGGGTAGGGCGACGAAGGCCTTGGCGAGGTCACAGTAGATGGTGCCGCTGGAGACCCCGTGCTTGGCCCAGACGCGCTCCAGGGCGGAGTAGACGGAGTTGGCGCTGTAGTCGTACAGGATCTCGAAGCAGGCTGCTCTCGTCGCTGCACAGAGCATCACCAGGATCCATCGCTTGACGATTTGGTGAGTGGAGGTGGTGAGGTGGAAGGGTCCGGCCTGGTCCATGAAGGCATTGGTGAAGGGCGGCTGGTCTGGTGTGGTCCTGGAGCTGGGCAATGGCGGCGGTTCTGGGCGGGTGCAGGGGCGTCGATTGGTGCGCTGGCACTCGTAGCACTTGTTGAGCACTGCCCGTACTGCCTGCCTCCCCTTGGGGATCCAGAAGCGAGTGCGTAGGTTGGCGAGGGTGGTAGTGATGGAGGAGTGGATGCCGTGTAGGTGGACGTCGTGGATGAGCATGGCGGTGAGTGGTGAGGCCTTGGGTAGGAGTAGAGGGGCGGTGCCGGAGACTCTGCCGCCGACGACGATGCAGGCGTTGCCGTCGAAGCTGAGGTCCAGGCTGGCGATGAACTTGGCGTCCTTGTCCCCGCGTAGGCGTTTTCCCGGCGATTCCAGTCGCTGCCTTGCCCCGGCGAAGTAGTAGCGCTGCTCATAGTTGATGAGGGTGAGGAGTGTGGCATGGAGTTCATCCGAGGTGAAGGTGGTGCAGGGTAGGAACTTGAGGCGTGCGAAGGTGCGCAGGGCGAGGTCCAGGTGCTCCTTGCCGAAGCCCAGCAGGAACTCGTGCGCTCGTCTGCTCATCCCCGCCTCTGTCTCCTCCTCCTTCCCTGCCTGCAAATTGAGGTGGGCCTGAGGAGGCCTGGCGAATTTTTCGCTCTTTTCCTCTTGCTCGCTGAGGGAGGCTTTTTGCCTGGCAGATTCTCCGCTCTTTTCCTCTTGGGGGTGGGTCTTTTGCCCGGCCTCTTGGCTCTTTTCCCCTGAGAGGTGGGTCTTTTGCCCGGCCGTTTGGCTCTTTTCCTCTCCTTTCTTTTTTTCTGGGGGGAGGGAGGCTTTTTGCCTGGCGAATTTTTCGCTCTTTTCCTCCTCCCCTTGCCCTCCTCCTCCGCCGTTTCCCGGCTGCGCGATTGTTTCAGGGGCTCCTTGAGGCGTTGGAGGGCCGGGGCGGCTGGAGGGCCAGGTGGACTCTGGCTGGAGTAGGAAGTCGGGGCCGGAGTAGAAGTAGCCGGTGGCCAGGTCATTGAAGGTGCAAGGCTTGGTGGTCCAGTCCGCTGGATTGAGCTCCCCGGGGCAGTGGTAGTAGAGCAGGCCGCAGCTGGTGCTGAGCATCTTGTTCACCCTCCTCTCCTCGTAGAGGCGTAGCTTTTCTTTTCCCTCCAGCCAGTGTAGGACGATGGAGGAGTCGGTGAAGAGGATGGCTTTGGAGATCTTGTGGGGGCCGCCGAGTGCGTGGTAGATGCGGTCGACGGTGCGGGAGGCCAGCAGGGCCGCCCACAGCTCAGCGCGCGGTGTGGTGACCTTCAGCCCCTTCTTCCCCGTCTTCTGGGGCAGGAGGCGGCTCTTGGCAAAGATGAGGCGTGAGTGAGGTGGCTGGACAGCGTAGATGCAGTAGCCGTAGGTGTGGTCGCTTGCGTCTGAGAAGCCGATGAGGTTGAAGGCGTTGCTGGTGTCCTCGATCAGGCGGCGGGGGAAGCGCAGCTCTGTCAGGCGTTCCAGTTCCTCTCGCAGCTCCAGCCACTCTTTCTCCACTCCCTCGCTGGCCTCTTCCTCCCAGGGCGTAGTTGAACTCCAGCTCTCTCTCCAAAGCCGTCTTCCTTTGAGCAGCAGAGGTGAGAACCAGCCGAAGGCATCGTAGACGCGAAGTAGCTCGGAGAGTAGGTGGGCGCGGGTGAGCTTCTTCTTCTTGAAGGCGGGTGGAAAGGTGGTGAGGGTATCGGTGTCGGTGTTCCAGATGAGGCCGAGGTTGCGGATGGAGGTTTTGTTGGTGCGTTCGTCCTCCTCCAGGCTCTCCTCCACTGGCTTGGCGTCGCTCGCGTACTCCCGCAGCACGAAGAGGCCAGACTTGAACAGCTGCTTGATGCCGTTGGCCAATCGCACTCCGTCCTCCTCCGTCTCGAAGCCACAGACGAGGTTGTCCATGTAGACGAGGTCGGGGACGGTCTCCATCTCCTCCTGGCTGAGCCCGAAGTCGTTGCCGATGGCGATGGCGCTGGAGCAGAGGTGGCGGATGCAGGAGAGCAGGACGGCCGGTGAACAGGTCGCTCCCATGATGAGCCTGGTGTACCTGAACACTTGAAAGTGATCGCGGGTGAGGCGGCCTTGGTCGTCCGGTAGCACGATGCGTAGTGCGTCCCGGTCTTGCGTCCTGATGCCGATGGTGTAGAAGGCGGATTTGGCGTCAGCAACGAAGGCGTGGCGGCTGGCTCGAAGGCGTAGCTGAACTTCCAGGAGGCCGGTGAGGAGGTTGGGACCGGTGTCCAGGATGTCGTTGAGGCTGAGGCGAGTGCTGCTCTTGGCGGAGGCGTCGACGACGGGGCGGCACTTGGTGGTCTCCGAGGTCTCCTTGAAGACTGGAAAGTGGGCGAGATGGTGTATGAGCGTAGGGGCGGAGCTGTCCTGTGTCCCGTCCACCTTCTCCAGGATCCCCTCCTCCTTCTGGCGCTCAAACTCCTTGTAGTAGCGGTCCTTGTCGGAGTCTTGCAGGCGTTGGTGGGTCCCGATGGCGCGGCGCAGGGCGGAGGCAAAGTTGGTGGCGACGGTGCCGGCGTCCTTGCGGAAGGGGAGGCCGATCTCCAGGCGCCCATCCGGCTCGCGCTGGATGTCGCCCAGGAAGTCCGCGTCCAGCGGCTCCTCCTCCTTCAGCCCGAGCAGCTCCAGCTCTGCGTTCTTCTCCACCGCCTCCTGCAGGCGTTGAGCTTGTGTGTAAGAGAGGAAGCAGGTGCCCTTGGCGATGGCGGCGTGAGGGAGGCGTCCTTGGAGCAGGCGGCCGAAGTGCGTGGCGTAGACGGCAAGGCCGTTGCCCAGGTCCTTCTTGTGCCCGATGACCTCCTCGTAGTAGTCGAGGCCGAGCAGGACGTCCACTTCCACCTCCACAGGTGGATCCTGTGGCAGGTTCACGACTCCTCGCAGCTTCTCCTTCAGCTTGTCTGGGAGCCTTCCTCCTAGCACTAGCGGGGTGGCGACGGCATCTGCGAGCAGTCCTAGCACCACCACCTCCCCCCCGCTGGCGTTGCGCAGGGCGAAGGCGACCGTGTGCGTCTTGATCTCCTTGGCGTGCTTGGTGTGGGCGGTGGAGACGAGGACGGTGATGCTGGCACCCTTCTGGAGCTGGAGCTTGTCGGCCAGGGCCTTGCGGATCCAGGTGAAGGAGCTGCCGGAGTCGAGGAGCTGGAAGCTGGAGGCGGAGAGACCGGAGTCCATGTTCACTGCCTCCGCGTCGAATGAGCCCATGATGACGCCTGGAAGCGATGAGGAGCAGGTGAGGTTGGAGGCCTGGCCGAAGGCGACGCCCTTGGGGCAGGTGATGGGATCGTTGCCGAACTTGGAGTAGGCGAAGGCGTTGATGGCGTTCTCGCGCTTCTCCTCGTGCAGGGCGGTGTGGTGGCGGCGTTTGCAGACGCGGCACACGTACTTGGAGCGGCACTCATCGGCCTGGTGGTTGTGGCCAAGGCAGTTCAGGCAGAGCTTCTCCTTCTTCACTGCCTCCCGGCGGCTGACCGGTGTGCTGTAGACGGTGCAGTCGCTGGGCCAGTGCTCCGTGCTCTTGCAGAGCGGACACCTGGGGCTGGCTGCAGGTTTGGACTTGTCCTCCCCTGAGCTGGGCTTTTCGCCTCTTTTGCCCCCTCCGCCCCCACCTCCCTTTGGCTCTTTTTTGTTTTTCTTTTGTTTCTGATTTTTTTGGTTGGCCGGGGTGGGGGTCGGAGGCTGTCCTTCTTTCCCGCCGTTGCCGGTGGCCTTGGCGGGGCCGGCGAAGAGGCCGCTGGAGGAGTAGGAGGTGAGCTCCAGGGGCCGCGAACGAAGCTCCAGCTGCAGGTAGCCCTCCAGGCTTGCGTAGTCTGGATACTGATTGAGACCTAGTTGGACACGGCGGTGTGCCAGGTCTGAGCGGAGCTTGGGCGGGAGGCGGCTGTAGAGGGTGAAGGCCAAGGTGTCTAGAGCTTGAGCTGGTTGACCGAGAGCGTGCAGCTGTCGACCGGTCTGGACAATGATGTCGTGGAAGTTGTCGAGGCCCTCCCAGTCGTCCTCGGAGGCGGGGCCGGCCAGGTTGTGGATGCGGTGATAGAGGGCGTTGATCTGGTACCCTGGCTGGTTGTAGTGGGAGTCGAGGTGAGTGAAGGCGGACTGGTAGGCCCCAGGTTGCCACGGCTCGTAGCTGGCGATTTTGGCGAAGGCGGCGCCAGTGATGCAGGAGCGGAGGATGTCCAGCTTTTCATTGTCGGAGATCGGCTCGCGGTCCACGACGCGCGTCCACCACTCCCGGAAGCCCAGCCAGGCCGTCACGTCTGTCCCATCGAAGGTTCTCTTCTCCTGGTACTTGAAAAGCTTCTCAAAAAAGTGTGAGGGGCGATTGAGAGGAGGTAGCTGAGGTGGCTGTTGCTGCTGTTGGCCTTGGGCTGGCGTTTGGGCGAGGGTGCCTAGGCCTTGGTAGGAGAGAGTGGACCCGAAGAGGTTGGCGCCGTTCTGAGAGGTGTTGGAGTTGGTGGCCACCTCCGGCTGTGCTGGTGTAGGGGGTGTGGGTGCGGTGGAGGTGCCGGCGGCGTTGTCGGTCTTGTACTGGGCGGCGGCGAGGGCCTGGATCTGCTTCTGCATCTCCCCCAGCATTCGCGACATCGTCTTCTCCTCCTCCAGCCTCTTCCCCTCCTTCTGCTTTGCTTCCACCTGCAAAGCCCTAAGCGCAATGAGAGCCTGTTGGAGCTGTTGTTGGAGGGCGGCATTCTGGGCGGAGAGGGCGGCGGTCTCGGTGTCGCTCTCCTCGTCCTCGGAGGCGGTGTAGTCGCCCTCGGTGCGCTCGGACTCGGCTTCGGGGATGAACGTGTAGCTGATGGGCGTGGTGCCGGAGCGAGTGGTCTGGGGCTCGAGGAGGCCTTGCTGCAGCAGCTGGTCCCGGAAACTTACCGGCTCCTCCTCCTGGGCGATGTAGCAGTCGGGGCAGGTGTAGCGTAGCTCGAGGGCTGGATGGGTCTGTGGGGCGTCGCGGGCGCTGTTGTAGATGTCGGCGGAGGCGCTGCCCTTGGGGTTGAAGAAGCGGTCGGTGTGGTTGCGGCAGGTGACGGTCTTGCAGCGAGAGCAGCGCAGGAGGTCCTTGACGTGGCGTAGGGCGTGGCAGTCCTCGTTGCAGCGGTAGCCGGCCTTGGCGGAGAGGCAGACGTCCATCTTGTAGCTCTTCAGTCCTTAGGAGGACTCTCAGGAACTAAGTTCTGATAGCTTTTGCCCTAAAGAGGGCAGTTGAGCTCTAGATAGGGAAGTGTGGGAGTAGATGTGATGAAAGAGGGTGTGTAGGAGGCGAGGGTAGGTATTGAGCCTAAGTGGGCGTGTCTAAGGCGGTTGAGGGAAGGTTCGGGAAGGGCTGCGTTGTCAAGAGAATGACATCAGCAGAGGTGGGGTGAGGAGAGAAAGAGAGACTGGAAGGTGAGCGGGGGGCTGAAGGCGATGATGAGCTGGGCGAAGGTGGTGTAGTTGATGTCCTTGCCGACTCAGAAGCTCCAGCTGAAAGCCACACCACCAGCAGAGAACATTCTCGAATCCCAAACAAACAACCGAAAGGAGAGGTGAAAACTAGGTCTTCTCAGACTCTAGCTTCACCAAACACGCTGAGAGATGCCGAAGAGGAGTTGGAGAGGGTTGAGGATGGCTGTGAACTTGGGGCTGGCGTAGGTGATGTAGCCAAAGTTCTGGCCGGAGTCCTTGCTGTTCCCGCTGCTGCCGATGATGAAGAGGCGGATGGCGGCGTTGCTGGGCGGCGGCGGGAGGTTGTCCAGGGCCTAGTCCGGGTGTGGGATGGCCAGGGGCTCCACACTCTGCCGTGTAATTGGTTACTCCTCCTCGAAGGCAAGTATTTTTCTCATCTGCTGAAAAGCGAGTCCAAGGCAGGAGGTCTGTAAATTGCGTGCCAATGGAAACATCGCGCAGCATCGTCTTATCGTGTTATGGCCCTGTGATGTCTGTGCTGGGACCTTTCTCTGCAGCCCCGTCCCTGAGCAGGCGGAAGGCCTCTTCTGCATTCTCCACCAGTCCATCCACTGTCTTCACGATCTCTGGCTTGCGACTTAGCCAGTTACGCACCACCTCCTGCCAACCTCACCCTATCTTACTTCAATCAAATTCTCTGAGGCCCATCAATCAGGAAAAACTATAGTTTGTGTTGATTGTTTATGATTTCCTAAGACAGCAGAAGAAAGATTGGTGCCTGGAGGAGATTCTTAGCGAGGCGGGTTCTGCCGGTGTAGACGAGGACGAAGCGGCGGGAAAGTTCCAGTCTTCGCTGCTCGCTCAGTGGCACCTGCAGCATTCGCAAACCCCACTTCATTCCAACCTTCCATTCAAATCCCATTCACTCCTACCTGCTCATAGGTGACGCGACTGGAGCCCTTGGCCAGGCGGCCGATCTTCAGCCCGCCTATCAGCCCGCCCACCTCAACCCTTGGACGTTGGATTGAGGGAAAGAATGATGAGTGGGAAAGAGCCTGGTCCTGCCAGCCGCCGCCGGTGGTCAGCAGCTGCTCGACGACGGAGACGCCGTGGATCAAGCTCTCCTCCTCCACCACCAGCCCCAGTGTCCGCCACACAACCGCCAGCAGCGCCGCCGCCAGGATGCTACTCGTTCCCATCCCTGCCCTTCTCTATCTCACCTACTCCAAGCCCCAATTGCAGGAAATCCCAACCAGAGCCCTGCGGAAGGTCGGAGGAGCAACGGATCTGAAGACCTCTTTTCCCAGGGCCAAGTTTGGCCTCCAGCTGTTGCGCCAATGACTCCTCCCCTTTGCTCGGCTGCACCAGCTCTGCGTAGACCAGCACGGCACAGATCAGAGCTCCTTCACATCTCTTTCATCAACTTCCGTCAATTTGGGGGGGGGGGGTTCTCACCCGGAGCAGCAGGGTTGCGGTAGGCGGCGGCGACGTCGGCCAGACTGGTGATGAGGAGCTCCTCGGACTGGCCCTGGGTGCTCATGCGGACGCTGATCCCCTCTTCCGACAATGCTCGACAGGCCGCCCTGATCGGCAGCTGGTAGGGAGGGGCGTTTATTGAGTGAATCTGGGCGAAAAAGGAGATGGAGAGACCTGTCCGTCCACTTTGACGGCGAGGTTGAGGACGGCGCCGCCGTGCTGCTGGGTGATGGGCGGCGTATCCGACCAGCCACCCGCCAAGTCCATCCGCACCGGAAGACTCACCTCCTCCCACTCACCTGACCTTTCATCGGCATCCTTTGCTTTCCGCAACTTCACCCACTGCAAGTCAATTTCAAGATTTAGAATTGCGGTTTTTCCAGCAAAGGCAGACCTGTTGCGCTTGGAGGACAGCCTGTTTGGTGAGTATGGCGGCGGCGGCCTCGTAATGGCGTGCGGCTCGAATGAGGCGCTGCGGATCTGCGTCGTTCAGCCAGCTCCCTCTCACACGCCCCAGCGCCACCAGACCTCGATTCAGACCCTCCTTCTTCAAACCCGCCTACCCATAGCTGAAGCAGTGGGGGCCTGAGGAGGAGTGTAACCTCAAGAAGGGCCAAGGCAGCCTGCCACTCGGTGTGGTTGGCCGGACCGCTGCGGAGGCCGCCCCGCCCCTCTGCCGCCAGCCCCAGCACCTCCGCTATGCACCCCAGCAGCCGTCCTCCGCTGCTCCCCTTCACCTCGCCACCCACTACAGAACGCCCTTCTTTCACTCACCTGGCTCATGCTCAAGGACCCAAAATAAGACTCTGATCCAAGCCGGAGAGCAAGGGCTGGGTGAGTCCGTCGGCGACGAGGGAGCGAAGGGCAGGGAGGAAGCAGCAGTTGTCGTCCGCCTCCAGAGACGCCTTGATCCGTTCCAGAGTCTCGGTCAGGAAGGCACGCCTGCAGCTCTTTCTTATTCAAGAAAGGAGGGGAAGTTTATAGATAGGGGGTGGAGAGCCTTTTGTCCTGAAAGTCTTGAGGTGCGTCGAGCATGGAGGTGAGAGCGTGCCAGTCGGTGTTGTAGGCGGCGCCGTCTTCCCAGCGTATGTGATAGATGGTGCTGGAAAGGTGGCTGGCCACCCCGCTGCGCTCCCCGCTAGTCACCGGAACACTTTCCCGCACTTTTGCCTCCTTTCAAGTTGCTTTGCTTTCTTCTCCCTTTACTTACTCCCCAAATGGCTACGTTTTGTAATCAGGACACAACTAGTGGTCAATTCCGTGCAGGGTTTAGCTCAGCTATAACATTGGCATAGTAACCTGGCCAGTGGCAGCGGCAAATGCACGAAAGGAAGCTTCTCGACTAGGCCACAGGTAGACGGAACGGAAAGCAGGCAGGAAAACTTGCAATTTCATGCTCATTGCACTATGCATCGCCAAAGTATTCTTTACCTAGCCTGGAGTCAAAGGGATGCAGCGCCTTCCAAAGGGCATCGCGCGCTTTCTCGATCAAGCCTCAACATCTTTGCCTATCAATCTTCTTCTGGCTAAGTTTACCCTGTATTGACCCTATGCAGCGAAAACAGAAAAGGGCTAAAAACCAGGGGCAATATGGGGAGCAAGGCGATGATTGCGTGCTGCTTTGAGGCTGAAGCCGCTGCCAGCTCTGAAGCGGCTCTGTGTCTGCGCTCTGCACGTCGGCAGAAGGAAGTCGAAGAACAGCGACAGCTCCAATCCTTTCCTTGCCTTTTCTCCCCTGACAACCTTCCTTCCGAACCTTGAAGGCCCGATCCCCGGCATCCACGCCCAGATAGGTGCAGTCGGTGAAGGGCTGGGCGGTGTGGAGGTTGAGCAGAGTGTCCGCCGCTCTGCTACTACAGTTCAACCCTACCATTCCAGCAACTAGTACTAGCTGAGCAGTTGAGTCTCCCACCTGAGCCATAGGAGTGCGCTGACGAGGTTGAGACAGCCGTCCTTTCGCTCACATCGCCTCAGGACCTCCTCGGAGCTTTCCTCGTAGTGGATGTCCAGCAGACGACCCTGCGCTTTCTTTACACTCTTTTGTGACAGAGAAGAGCTGAAGCAGATTAAACGTCCGCGTCGGCTTCAAAAATGCCGTGCTCCACCGCTTCCTCTTTTGAAATGGGCAAGCTGAAGGCCAGGATCTCGTCAGCTAAATAGCGGCTCCAGTCCATCTGCAGCCCATTCTCATGCCTGCCTTCCAACTCCCCCTCTTGGCAAGTAGAACCTTGAACTCTTCATCGGAGTCGATGAAGGCATCCGTGCCCGCCACCCAAAGACCGGGCGGGCTGCCTTCTGCCAAAGAGCCTCTTTCCAGGACTTGGCTCAATAAAGCAGCTGGACAAGGTTGGTGTAACCGGCCAGTTGGAAGCTGAGGATGCGATAGAGGCGGGTGAGCAGAGTCTCCTGGATCAGGCATTGACTGGGACTGAGCCACTCTTGGCCCAGGGACAGGAAGGCTCTTCCGCAAGTTTCGAACAGGAACTCCCCACCCTACACCATCCATTCTGGCCTATCCTAGCACCCAAATGAAAGTCGCGGCACGAGGTGGAGTATGAGCAGGCGACGTTGGAGGAGGACATCGGAGTGCAAGGTAGTGTGCCCGCTGCGAGCGCTAAGATACTCGGCCAGGACCAGCAGTGCGTTCAGCGTGGACCCTCCTTCAGTCTCTGCCTGGCTCAGAAGATTATCGAAGAGGAGAGCTGAAAGGAAGAACCGCTGCCCAGATTCTCCACCGGATCCTCAATGGTGAGAATGGGAATGTCCGGAGGGAACAGGCCTTTGAGCTGAAGGAGGTGAAACTCTGCAAAGCTTATTTGAAAGGCTGGCACTTGGCAGGAAGTTTGCTGAAGAACCTTTACGATAGGCATCGGCAGGGGCGCCATAGCGGCAGGTTATACCAATGGCATCCCACATTCGCCTGAAAAATCCAGCAGTTCTGTGTCCTATTAGATAACTGCAGATTGAATGTGGGAAAACAAAAAAGTCCATTAGCATGCGTGGGAAGCTCACCGAAGATATAGGTACTCAGAAACCATGGAAATGTGCGCATTTACACTTTCACGCTGTTATTGCGTTGGCGCTTGTTGAAAAAGGCAAATATGTAATTGTTTGATCGTCTATTATGCTTTTAATGCTTCAAAATGAGTACCGACTCTATATAGAGCTTAAGTAACACGGTTCTATAGCCTCCATATTTCCACAAATTTGAAAATTATCGTTTTGTCATCACTAGGACGACGAACTGTCGATGAAACCGAACGAAAGGATGGAAGCCAGAGCAGAAATGAAGAGTATAAAAAGTTAGGACGTAAAGATGAAGCCTTGCCTTTCGATGGTTCACAGCCTATCACAGACAGCTATGCTCAGAATATCCGCTAACTAAACCGGTTCTAGCAACTAAGCAACGAATCAAGGCCCAGAGTCCGTAGAGACAGAATTGGTGCTCAGCAGAGATTGAAGGCACTCCAAGCTCTTTCTCTCTCCTAGCAATCAGTTGAGCGTGATTTGGTAGGCGGCAATGTCCATTGGCTGGAGGCGAATGCTGGCGGCGGACTCGAGTGCTGGGTCGGGGCGCCCAGAGACGAGGTTGAGTGTCCGTCGCTGAGCTGAGGCCACGCTCAGGTCTGCCCACATCTCCCCCAGCACCAACTCCTTCAACACTCCTCTCTCTCTCCAGCCTTGCTGTGGAGGAGGGTAAAAGAGACGGAGGAGTTGAGGGAGCAGAGGAGAGGCACACTGCCTCCGCGGCAGTCTAGCGGGACGCGGCGGAGGATGAGCGCCGTTTCGCTGCCCAATTTCTCCTCCACCCCATCCTGGGAATGCCAATCTCTCTGCTTTGCTATTACTGAATTTCTAGATGGGGAAAGTTGTGAGGTGAACCTTGGAGTAGAGGGCGGGCTGCGCCAGATGTCGCAGATTGACCAGCTCCAAGTCACAGGGCAGATTGCGCTTCAGCGGAACGTAGGCCCCCGCTGCTTCTGCAAAGGGCCGTCAGCGTGTTGCCGAATTGGAAGGAAGCGGGAAAGGAATGTACGGAAGAGGCCGCCCTTCTTCTGCTGTAGGGGTAGCAGAGGGTGGTTGAGAATGGCGCCGGCGTAGTACTCTGCTAGCGTCTGCTGACCCAGACGCGATTCCTGAGAATGTAGATTTGAGAAATGAGATAGGAGGAAGAGGCAGGAAACGGTTGGGGGTAGAGGGCCGTGAAGTGGTTGTAGGAGGAGGCGGAAGGTGGAGCGTGTGGGATGGTTGTCCGTGATGCCCTGGAAGAGGCCGCGGTTGTCGTCCTGCATCAGACGCCGATCCAGCATCACCTCCAGTTGTCCTGCACACCCACAAACCCTACTCACTAGCATTGTGTTTCATCAGAATTATGAACCAGCACTCAAACATACGTCATTAATGTGATTCCCTTTGCGAGAAGGTCAATAATAGGACACCTGGAGCCGTGCTAGCGACTCCGAGCGACTGAGCTGATAGTAGAGAGAGGCGTCGGTTTGCGTCTTCGAGATAGGCGGAGCTGGGCATTGGATAGAAGTTGCCCTGGAGCGGGATTTTGTCCCAGTACTTTCGTTTGATCATCTGAAGTACGGCGTTAATGGGAGAGGTGAAAAAAGGAAAGGAAAAGAGGCCTGGAATCCATTGAGATCGGAGTAGAAGATGCGATCAGGATTGGCAAGGCCACTGCTGATGCGCATGGCCAACTCGAAGTTGGCCTCACTACGGATGTCTACCAGGTTCTCCATGTACACTGACTGCCCGTCAACATCTCAACGTCCCATTTCGATGTGTTTCAAATTTTCCATCATTCTTGCTTCTGTGACAACGCCACACTTTGCATTAACGCTAAGAGATGAAAAAGCCATGAGCGAAGATAGGAGAGGAGAAAAAAATGAAACTAACTGGGATGATGAGCCACGGTAAGCGTATGCCTGAGCAAAGGCAGCCGAAGCAGCACTCTACTGAGAAGCGGGCCTTGGATGGCCAACACTTGGGCATTCTCCATGGACAGCGGACGGCCTGGCCCATCGGGCAGGAAGAGATAGGCACCGCTCTGCAACCTCCTCCTTCAGCCCACCAGACCCAGTCTCCACTCCCATCCCACCTTGTCCTTGTTACGGACGGTGCCGTACTTGACAAAGGACAGCTCCAGACGCTGTCCCCCGACTGCCTTCAGCAGTCCTGTAGAGGGGTCGAACTCTAGTCTGCCCACCTGCTCTGACTCTACGCCCAGTTCGGAGCCGAGCGCCTCTTTGCTTGCCCACCTTAATCATCTTTGCTGTTTTATGCTGAAATGAGAAAAAATGAGGAAGTAAAAAATCACGAAAATCTGTGAAGAGGAAAAAAGCAAACGGGATGGATTCAGGGTCGCGAGCTGCGACGGTGGCAAGAGTAACGCTGTTGATGTCGAGGCCGTCAGTTCGCTCCACATTGTAACGCCTCCAGCCCAAGGGACCAACTTTTGCCACGAAACACAGCTGCAGCAATTCTTTTTCTGCCTTCACTTTTTTGCCTCTTATTACAGACTGGCGGAATTGAATAAGGACGCCAAGAGAACCTCAAAAATGGAGCCAGAGATCTCGAGTCGGTCGCCGGCATCCACAAGGCGCGGATTGAGCTGTGCTGGCACTGCCGCACCATCTGCCTCCACTACTCGCACCTTTGATTTATTAATTTATTCATGGTATGGATTTGGAGAGCGCGGAGGACATTCTGGGTGCTGGAGTGAAGGCAGAGAATCTCCTGGCGCTCCTGCGGAAGAGAGTTGAAGACAAGGACGGAGAGAGGCTTTCCCGAGTCCGGATTCATCACCATCGGCTCCGCCAACGCGTCCTGCTTCATTCGTCGCTCGCTCTGCCAAATTACCTTCTTTATTCCTCACTGCTAAAATTTGTGTCTATTTTTCTTTGGTCTGAAAAAAGGCTTTTGGGAGGGGAGAGCAAACGAGGTGAAATGGCAGTGATTTGAGGTCAGCTTTGGCAGAGGCCCGATCCTGGGCCATGAGGAGCTGGGAGGCCGCAGACAGGATGGTCTCTGCCTGGCCCAAGGCTGTCAGCATCCTGCCAACCGTCCCCTTGCCATGCTTCTTGCACAGAAGTACAAATAAGTTTACTTCTTGCCGTAGTCCACGACAACATGATCCTTGGCGGTGCCAGTGACCCCGTCGTGGTGCTGGAGTAGAGGATGGACGTGAGAGGAAGGAGAAGAAGGAGAGGGTAGAAAGGAAGCCTGAAAGAGGCCCATGGCGCGGCGGGCGGCGACAAGCTTCTGGAAGAGCTCCTGAGCTGGGAAGTCGTTGAGGCTGTGCCGACGGACGAAGCCCATGGCCAGGCTGAACGCTATCTCCGCTGCCCTGCGCCACCCCAACATTTAGGATACATCACGCATCACATGGCCTAGTGCCTCACCTGAGGTGAGATTGAAGGACGCGATCCATGCGTTTATAGAAGGGTCGGCTGGTGTAGTAGCCACTCCAGTAGTGGTCGTCGCGATCCGCGTAGGTGAAAAAGTCTCCGCTCAGCGTTGGAAAAGAGCTTGGTTTCTCGCCTCAATCTTATCCATGCCAGGATGAAAAAGAATGGTATGAATATCTACCGATGTCCTTGGTGCCCATTCGCTTGGACACGGCTTCGAAATAGTCATTCAGAGTGCCGAATCGGGCCTAAAAATAGGCGTATTGAGCCTAATGGAATGAGCAGTGGAAGATTGGTGATACATGAGCGTTCCAAGAAGGCTTGCTGTTGATGACGTCAAACAACAGTTTGTAATTGTCGTATTGAGCATCCCATTCCTCAAGATCTCCATTTTGCAGAAGTATGCCAGTTGTGTAGAGAGCATGAGGCGGAACGTTTTGAGTGTCGTAGCGAAAGTCGTCGCCGAGTGGGATGAGGACGACGTTGCTCTTGTAGAGCTGGGCCTTCTTCCGATACTGGTCCAGAAGCTCCGCAGCTCTGCCAACATTCTTCATCTATCTTGTGAGAGCCGATAAGTTAGAGGAGACCGGGTTTCAGCATTGTCACTGGTGATGGGCACCGGAGGAATGTTCCAGGGACAGCTCATGCCCATGCCAGGCAGCCTGCCAACCCTTTCCATTCCTTTCCAATGTGTGAATGAGGATGGAGGGCGGTGACCTTCGGAAGTCGAACTGGCAGCAGAGGGCAGGCTCCGGGCCGCAGGTGTGCGGAACGTCGTAGGAGTAGAAGGGGAACATGTGCGTCAGCAGGTCCCTGCTCCCATCCGCCCCCTCTGCAGCAAGGTGAGGAGTGTAGGAGGGAAGTGTAGAAGAAGAGGGGCACTCCAGAGGGGTCGCCAGGCGAACTCCAGATTGCGCTGTCTGGCGAGCATGTACTTGACGCGGTAGTGGGCGCGTTGGATGACGGCCGTGGAGAAGTTGGCCTCCTTCAGCAGGTACGGCATCGTCCCGCTCAGACCGAACGGGTCGATGGACCAGTGGTTGCGAGGGCGATAGTCTCACAATAACGTCTCCTTCTCCGTCCACGATTGGCAAGAGGTAAAAATGAAGCGAACTGAGGTGATGGAGCAGCCACTGGTTGCCCTCAATGAGCTGGTCGATGGTGGCGTAGAAGTGGCTGTTGGCCTCGTCCGTCATCACCCACCCGCCCGTCACAATCTCCAGCTTCCCACTGTCCAGCAACTGGCGCACCAGAGCCCTCTCACGCTCCCCGATTGAGCGCCACCACATCTCGAAGAAGGACATCTTCAACCCCTCCTCCTATGTCACCCTCACTCCTCCCTTTCCTCCAATCACCTCGGCGTAGATGAACTTCATCTCCTTTGGGCTGTTCAAATTCTTCAGCATCCCGTCCAAAATTTGCTTCACCTGCTCCGTATAGTAGCGCTCAAAGGTTTTGATCCAGCCTCAAAAGGAAGAGAGTTGATTTGCTGGAGTGAAAAGTGGATGAGAGGATGGATAACCAGGATCATTGTGAGAGTGTGGTAAGACGATGATCTCTAGGAGAGGGTCAGTCTGTGTGGCCTTGGTCTGGTCGTAAGTGATGGGCCAGCCTTGCTTCCACACCCCGCCGTCTGGGTTCTCAAACCCCAGGCTTTCGTAAGCGTCCAACATCTGCAAAAACAGGGCTATCTTTTTTTAGGCTTAATCCTTTTTTCAATTAATCGGCAAAACACAAGTATAGTTCCAAGCCTTTCTTATAAACTAACGGGAGTAACCTGAATATCGCTGTTGACGAAAGCCAGGCGAGCACTGGCTTGACAGACTGACTTCGGCAATGGCACTAGGACCCCTGCTGAGTCTGCTGGCGGTGCTGGCAGCACTCTCGTTTCCAGCGCTTCTTCTCCTCTTTTTCCAGGCCTCAAATGACCTGCCTACTTCTTCACCCTTCTCCATTCCATTAAACCGGTCTGTATAATTTCCATTGCATCAAGTGATAATTTACATTGGCATTCTACTGCCGAGACAACTTCCTAAAAGAAACGAAAAAGGATTGATCCACCATGAATGCGCCTTTTTAATGTGTTATGGATGAAACCTCATGGGTGTAGGTAGTTTTGGAATGTGGGAAATGGGTTGGTGTGGGCGGGCGCCGACCATATGGTAGAGCTTCTCCCGAATGTCTCCAATCAGCGCCTCGTTTTGGCCCAGATCTCCTTCCAGCGCTCTCAGCTTCTTCTCTAGCGCGGAAACCTCCTCCTTCAATCTTCATATCCTCATATTCAGTGGCGGATATAGGGGGGGGGAAAAGGGGGACGTTTCCCCCCCCGAACGGATTTCGGGGGGGGGGGGGGATTCCCCCCCCCCCCCGAAACTTTCAGGAAGGGGAAAAATTTCACCATTTTAGATGCATCCTGTAAAAAAATTTTCGCGCGCTTCGCGCGCAGAGTCTAATTTAGTACCAACTACCAATTAACCAATTTATATGCCCATTTTTGAGTTATTAGAGCCTAATTTCAAAATTTGTCTCCGCTACGCGAAAAAGTTGCAACTTTTTTTTTTACCAAATTTGCTATTTTTTCAAGTTTTTTTTTTGCTTTTCTTGGCAATTTAGATTGAAAATTTTTGCGCGCTTTGCGCGCATCTAGATAAGGTATATTGAAAAAATTTTGACCCAAATTTCCCCCCCCCCCCCCCCCCCCGAACCAAAATCCTATATCCGCCACTGCTCATATTGATTGATTGATGATATTGATACCTTTTCCTTCTCATAGAACTCGCGTCTTTTGCTGCTGGCGGCGTCCAGAGAGGAGTAGAGGAGGTAGGAGGCGATGAGGAAAATGCTCGAGGCCAGCACAAACGTCAGTCGACTGCGCAGCTTTGCCATCCTCCCCTGATTCCTCACACAATGCCCATTCACCCTCTCCGCCTCCACCCCCTATTCGGGCGACACCATCCCTTCTCTCAAACCCATATTTGGCATCGAGACTACGTATTGCATCGAATAAAATTCTTCTAACAACAAATACGCGGGCCTAAAAATGGGCAAAAGCTGGAAGTCAACGAAGGCTTTGATAGGCTCTGTGTGCGCGTAGGGGGGAAGATGGGAGGCGGGGCGCCAGCCGTTTATCCGGTCTCTCGGGGCCCCCCAGAAGCCCTGCTAGCGTCGATGACAAATGACCTGGGCCGGGCCCCATATATGGAAGACTCCCTCCGTATTGGAGACCGGAAAAGGCTGAATAGGCCAAGTGACTGGCGCTAGCCCTGAGCTTTCAGGACTGCGCACTCCAACCAGCCGTCCCCCTCAGCTGAACTGGCCTGTGAACGGGGGCACCTGTGCCTGGCTGCCTTTTCGCCTCTATAAGCCTGTCTCCATTTTTCATCACGTGGACGCGCTTTGTGGCTTGTTGTCAAAAGGATGTTGGAGGGAGGGTTTGAATCGAATAAAAGGACGAAAAAATGGAGTGGCTTTATTTATAGGCAAAATTAAATTCAAATGCATGGTTTGCATATCGAAGAGCGTTAAGTGAAATAAGCCATTCTGGACAAAAGGAGAGTGCTATTAATTTTTGAAGCAGACCACCGAATAAAAGAATTGCTTCAAAAGTTCCGGCGAATCAGTTCAATCGCAGTGCAGTGAATAATGAAGTACTGTGACAATATGTTCAAACTAGAATCATAGAAAACTCAATAAATTTATTCCTTGACAACGTTCAGGGAGTACTTGAGCTCCTTCGAGTTGAACCAGCTGTAGGAATTGTCGAACTCCACCACATCTGTAAACTCGAACATTCATCTCAGCTGCAGCGCCAAGGCCCCATCTTAGTGGAAAATTAATAAAACAGAGGGCAACATAATTCCTTTGCACCAACATTTGCCAGCTTTGGGCAGTGGAAGGGAGCCTCGGACTGCGAGGTGGGCGCACTCCATTCGAACGGAGGGCAGAATCACTTCCCTCTCCTCATCCTCCACGCTCCCTTGGAAGCTGACAGCAAAGCCCAGGTCTTCAGCCGTCGTCTTGTAGGCAAAGTCTAGGCGGGAGCCAGCCTCCACCGCTTCCAGCTCCACCTTGTGTCCCTCGCCTCAACCAATCTGAGCTAAAGGCAATTAGTAGAGGCTGTCGCCTTGAAGCTGGACCTGCGTAAACGGTGGCCTCAGTGGGCTCCAGGAGTCCATGTTCTGAGTCCAGGTACTCCGACTCCGGCACTGCCCCGCTCTCCGGTGGGAACTGAAGGGGCACTTGATTTCTCTGCCTATTGGGCTGGCGCGAGCGAGCGTTAGCGAAGTGTCAGCGCCCAGCCCCTCTTTTCGACCCAGGTGTACGTTTTGGGGGTTATTGCTAGATCTCAATTTTGATAAGGCTGCTGCTCATCACAGAAAGCTCCAATCGCTGTAATTCTTTTTGCAATGGAAAGAGCAACATCGAATTGACTATAGTTTATCTTTTGACTTTTGCCAAAAACTATTTATTTTATTAAGAAAAATGCAAAAAACTGTTTGTCCGAACTCCTTCTCCTTCTCCTCCTACGCATCTATTCAATGGACGATAGTAGGTATTCATTTCTTCCCCCACCAACCCCCCCTTCTTTGCCTCTCCGGCTCACTGGGCCTTTATTTATTTATGTCTTCAGTTTAGTTTAGGATTTGTGTGCCACAGTGGTGTAGTGGCGAAGGCGATTGACCTGTGGAAAGAATATAGCAGGTTCGATTCCTTTACAGGCATTCATTTTATTTTTATTCATTTAACTTGTGCCATCGGCAGGCCAAAAGTAAAGCTCTTTTATCCCAAAAATCGTTTGCCCTGAGTATAAGTAAAGAAGATTTTTCAGTTTGTTTGCCAATAAGTATGCATTGTATTTTTAATTTTGAATATTTTTTTGTGTTATAAAATTTCATTCTATATATGAAAAAAACTTGTTCAAAAAATATATAATAAATCAAATATTAATTAAATACATAACCACCAATATAAAATTTGTATTTATACAATTTATACTATATTAAAAGTGGAAGAAATATCTGGTACCATCGGCAGGCCAAATGTGGGACTCTTTTCTCCTAAATTTGCAATTGCCTCGAGTAAAAAGTCAAGGAAATACAATTTATGCTAGTGGAATCTGCTTCGTCATCTGCATTTTGTTTTTGGGCGCGCATGGAAAGAGACGCTGAACTGCGCGCCAAAAACAAAATGCAACTGTCCAAGCAGATTCCACTAGTATAAATTGTATTTCCTTGACTTTTTACTCGAGGCAATTGCAAATTTCGGAGAAAAGAGTCCCACATTTGGCCTGCCGATGGTACCAGATATTTATCCTCTTCAGCTGGATACCTTGGTGAGATTCTCCAACTGCCCGCCCAGCTTCTGTGGCCATGTGTCGGGGTTAATGTACTGCCGCAAAACCTCCTGCCAGTCTTCTAGAATCATTTACGTTTCTTCTAAAAGAAGAGAATGGGTGTGGGAGGGCGAGACGGGCTGGAATCTCGACAACGCCAGTGATTTCCTCGCTGAGCAGTGGGGATACAATGCTGTACGCATAGCCGGCGATGGATGGGGCTGAAAGGTAAGTAAGTTTTCTTCTCATCCCAATTCACGCATCTTACCGTTGATGGCGATTATTTTGCGGTAGGGGAAGGGATAGTGCTCCTTTTGCATGGCTGTGACCTGTAGATGCGAATTTGGTAACGCCCTCCATGTCCTCGCTGAGAGAAAGGTGATTAGTAACGGTGAGGAAGCTGTTGTAGCCGACCTTGAAGCCGTAGGTCTCCGTGGTCATGCCCTCCAGGTCCATCACCAGCGTGGCGCCCAAGTACGGCACCTCCTTCTGCAACCATTGCCTTCCCAGGTAGACGCACTAAGCTTCTCTGCTGCATGCCTTCTTGGCGGCCTCTTCACAACGCCGCAGGCCCTCTTCCAGACGGGCCAGGGAGTAGCGGATGTACTGGTACGCATTGCTGCACTTGGCCAGCCCTGCAGGGGCTGAGTTCCTTTGCAGTCCTGTGGAAGGTGGTGAGGAGGAGTAACCGACGACATCTTGGCGACCTAGTTGGCAGTAGATGAGGGGATGCCCCTCCGCGTCCTCACCCATGAAGTCGAATCGATTGTAGTTCACTTGCAGCTGCACAGTTCAACTGTGTTTGTTACTTAATATAAACGCTATTCCAATATATTGAAAAACTAAGCATATGGGAAAGAATAAGTTGATTATGTGGGAAACGTGAAATTACTTGAATACTCACATTAAAGCGAAAAGCATTTGTTTTTGCGCGGCCGAAGGCCGCCTGCCGCGGAGGGCAGGGCAGCCAAGGCCAGCTTAAGCAGTTACCCCATTTTTGCGTCCGTCTGTCCGCATATATATATATGTGTGGTTCCGGGGCCGGGCCTCCGCGGTTTTTCAACGAAATTGGCTAATTTTTTGCATGAAGGTCCTTCTGGGTGGTATCTCCAGGCCATTTTTTGGGATGGGCGTAATTTTTCGATTTTCGCCCAAAACTCAATTTTTTGATGTTTCAAAGTACCAAAATTCATAAATAGCTGGTTTTTCAATGAAATTGGCTGAAATTTTGCATGAAGGTCCGCCTGGGTAATATCTCCAGGTCATTTTTGGTGCTTGGCGTAATTTTGCGTTTTTTTCCCAAAACCTAAAATTTTGATGTTTCAAAGTACCAAAATTCATAAATCGCTGGTTTTTCAATGAAATTGGCTGAAATTTTGCATGAAGGTCCGCCTGGTAATATCTCCAGGTCATTTTCGGTGCTTGGCGTAATTTTGCGTTTTTTTCCCAAAACCTAAAATTTTGATGTTTCAAAGTATCAAAATTCATAAATCGCTGTTTTTTCAATGATATTGGCTGAAATTTTGCATGAAAGTCTGTCTAAGTGGTGGTTTAGGACCTTTATTGGGGTTTTGCAAAATTTTAGATTTTTTTCTAAAAAACTTAATATTTTGATGTTTCAAAACTGAAGAACTCATAACTCCCTTGTTTTTAAACAAAATTGGCTGCAATTTTGCATGAAGGCTGGCTGGAGGCTTTGGACCATTATTTGGGCTTTGAGAAATATATGGGGTTTTCCCTAAAACATAAAATTTTGATGTTTCAAAATTGAAAAATTCATTAATCCTTGGTTAATCAACCCAATTGGCTAAAATATGCTCATGTAGCTTCACAATATTGCTTGGAATAGAGGCCGCGCATCTTGGCGACAGCCGAGAATACCTTGTTATTTCAAGCAAACAGATTAGTGCTAGGGCTTATATAAAACGTAAAATGCACAATACCATCCTAATTTTTAGGAGTTTAGGAGACACAAATTGGTGAGGTTTTCGAAAAAACACTATTTCAGTGCAGTTCATATCTTCATTTTAAGTTTGACGAATGGAATGTTTATAACAGCTGAGGTTTACTATCAAAATAAAAAAAGGAGCCGGTTCGCAAAGTCCTCACCAGACAATAGGCAGCAATAGACAGGAGGTATAAGAAATTCAAAAGCCTCACTCGGTTGTAATGCTCCTTGAGATCGCCATCCAGCTGCCAGGCTTTCCGAAAAACTGCCGTTTTAACCAGCGCCTCTTTCACCTCCGACACGGAGCCATTTTTAGCTAAAAATGCCGACACTCTTGAACTGGGCAATCGGCGGTTTCTGAACTCACTTCGGAGGAAGCGAAGGATGAAGCCGTCACTGAAGTCCGCTGCTTCGGTCAGGGACTCCCTGATCTGATAGTCAAAATCATCCAATCACTCAGCACCAAAGAATGTGATATGGGAACCTGGCGAACGCTGGCCCGCTCCTGCGCTGTCCATTCTTTCACCTCCATCTGACGTATCGCTCTCCAGGTGACAGCGAAGTATCGGCGTTTGCTACAGTGGGGATGATGTAGGTGGGCAGGGAAATGAAGATGTGTAGTGTGAGGCGGGTGAGGGGGGGGGGAGGAGAGATGGAGGTAGGATGCGGAAGGAGGCCAGGGTCGTGGAGGTGTACATCTGCCAATGACCTGTTCCGGGCTGGGGAGAAATTTGGCCGCCGGTGGGGGAGGGGGGACAGGACGTGCTGGGCGGAGTGCCGAGAGTTGGGGGGGCACTTGGTGGCCCACACGTGGTTATTACCACCACAGCCCACAATATGTCACCAGACTGGAAACTCTTCAGTGGGCCCACGCATACGTCACCGTGATGGCTGTGTCTCTTAGCATCTCCATCTATCACGCCGCCTGAGCGAGAGTCCCTATTTTTAAAATGATATTCCTCGACTCTAGTTATGCTGAAATCAAACAAAAAACAGTCTTAACGATCGCTATTTATATAATTGTTGAAATATCCATTTACTAAATTTTTGACCTCTACGTATTAAGAGGCATTTTTTGGTAGAAGTGAGAATCGTCCAAAAGGTAGGGACTAAAATTATTTGGCCCCCCGATTTTATTGCAGATTCTGAATCTCCATACATTTTTGTGTAACTCCGCCAAATTTGGACAAAAAAATGCAGAAATGGAAATGAACAGAGGTCAAAATTTCTCCAAAATTTGATTTTCATTGAGTTCAATTCAAGTTACAAAATTGACCATTTACGAGTATTTTTCAATCAAAATACATACACTATTGATATCGATCGAAAACATATTTTCATTGAAAATAAAACTACATTTAAATATGCTTTATTGTTGCACCAATTGCCAAAATTCGAATCTTACATTATTTCCAATAGTCCTATTTTATTGCAGACTTAATAACTTTTCTTGGTAGGTACCCTCAGAAGGGTCAGTGTACAAATCTGAATTTATTTTAGAATTTTTCCCATGTAGAAGAGCAGGAAGTCGGACACAACGGGAAATATGCGATAGTTATGATTATTGATAAAATGAAAGATTCGAATATTGGTAATTGGTGCAATAATGTAGCTTATAATGCAGTTATATTTTTAATGAAAACAAATGTCACAGGGGAAAGGAAAATAATTAGCTTTCGATTGATACCCATATTTTGGATATTTTTGAATTAAAACCAAATATATAAGGTTGATTTTGTAACTTGAATTCAATGAAACTCAAAGTTTAGCCAAATTTTGACCTCACTTCACATTTTGCCCAAAATTGGATGAGTCACATAAAAATTATGAGGATCTGCAATAAAATAGGGTGTCAAAAATTTACGTTACCCGATTCAGAAACCTCTCAGAAAATGCTGCTTAAAAACAACATTACAATGGACATTACAAATTACAACAACATCGACATTACAACATTACAAACGTCACAAAACAATGTTAAAAAAGTTATTTAATTGTGGCTAAACCCTATTATATTATTATCAAAATTATTTCATGAAAAAAAATTCATCAGTGTCACTAAAATTGCGAAAAGTTACTTACCATTGGCTAACTAGCTTTAAAATATGGACAGTGCACATCCATCCATGACGGACGATAAATGGGCCAATTGCTTACGCAGACCATGGCCGCCCATGCGCAATAAGTACCATGGAATTTTAGTTTTTCAAACAAACTTCGTACCAAAATAAGTGCCACTTTTGTGAATGAGTCTTTAGAGGAAAAGGGCTTTCTTCAAAACTTTTCCGCAATATTCTGATGATTGTGATATTTTGAAAGGTTTCTTAGCTTCTATCTAGATGGCTAGATTTTAATAAATATTTTTAAATGGCATAGCTCAAAGTATTAACGTGATGACTATACATTATCTTACACAAAGTCGGTCTAATTTTCATCAAACATATACTCCGTTTTGGTAAAAAAGAAGAATTTGTCTCAAAGTTGATAAGCATTTTCTAAAGTGCGTCTTAATGTAATGTTATATAAAGAAAAAAACCCGGAAACCAATATAATTAAAAATTTTTTTATCTTCTGCACCAGTTCCCTTCTTTTTATGTTTCAACAGTAATGCCTGAAGCTGATTTTCAGTTTTTGCGTGGCCGAAGGCCGCCTGCCGCGGAGGGCAGGGCAGTCAGAGCTCCGGAGGCCGGAGGGCATGGGTGCGGAGGCCCCGGAGCGTAGCCTAGCATGCGAAGCATGCTAGGCGAAGCGTAGGGGCCGTAGCACCCGTGCCCGGAGGCCGGAGGAGCTCTGGCGCCCTGCCCGAAGTGGCGGGCGGCCAAGGCCAGCTTAAGCAGTTACACCATTTTTGCGTTTTGCATTTTTGCATTTTTTCTCAACATTTCTTGGCATATGATAGCATTTTGTATAGATCTCAGCGAGTTTAAGAGGCAGTTTGCGAGAGGATTGAGAGGCCTTGTAGGAGGGGTATTCCACTTAGCAAAAATCGAAGGTTCGAGTTGGGAATCGTGATTAGGCTATGTTTTTGGTCCATTTAGTTGTGATCTCAGCCCAACAAACCTTGGCTCAAAATATTGCTTAATCGCTGAGAAATGGCCATTTTTCTAACACCTACTTTTTTGACCTATGGATGACCTAAAAATCGATTTTTGGCCAATTTCAACCAAGATTTTTTGACCAACCCCAGACTATTATATATCAATCGAACCGCAAAACTATAACAAATTTCATAGTGACAATGATTCATCCCAAAAAAAAAATTTTTTTAATCGATTTTTCAAAAAACCGATTTTCGCATTTTTCAGTTTTTGCCACAAAAAAACTGATTTCCAAAAATTGTCAAAAAATTCAAGGCTAAGACCTAGCCTATCTTTTTATTCACTTTCTTGCCGTCATTTTGGTATATATAACTTTGCCAATGGCGGTGTTAGCATGGGAAAATTTTTTGATTCAAAATTCCCAGTCCGACTTTCGTCCTATGTTATAACATAGGCAAAAAATGGCCAAAAAATTTTTGTTTGCAAATTTCAAATTTTTAGGCATGAAATGCTCTTTTGGGACCCCCTTCATCCCGCTGTATCATTTGTTTCCCCAGAATTAGTCTCAATCTACTCAAACTGAGATGGCCTTTTTCCTATGCTTTAACATAGGCACATATGCTTCCTATGCTATAACATAGGAAAATGGGGATTTCAGTTAAAGCAGATTGAGACTAATTCTGGGGAAACAAATGATACAGCGGGATGAAGGGGGTCCCAAAAGAGCATTTCATGCCTAAAAATTTGAATTTTGCGAACAAAAATTTTTTGGCCATTTTTTGCCTATGTTATAACATAGGACGAAAATCAGACTGGGAATTTTGAATCAAAAAATTTTCCCATGCTAACACCGCCATTGGCAAAGCTATATATACCAAAATGACGGCAAGAAAGTGAATAAAAAGATAGGCTAGGTCTTAGCCTTGAATTTTTTGACCATTTTTGGAAATCAGTTTTTTTGTGGCAAGAATTGAAAAATGCGAAAATCGGTTTTTTGAAAAATCAATAAAAAAAATTTTCTTTTTGGAAAAAATCATTGTCACTATGAAATTTGTTATAGTTTTGCGGTTCGATTGATATATAATAGTCTGGGGTTGGTCAAAAAATCTTGGTTGAAATTGGCCAAAAATCGATTTTTAGGTCATCCATAGGTCAAAAAAGTAGGTGTTAGAAAAATGGCCATTTCTCAGCGATTAAGCAATATTTTGAGCCAGGGTTTGTTGGGCTGAGATCACAACTAAATGGACCAAAACCATAGCCTAATCACGATTCCCAACTCGAACCTTCGATTTTTGCTAAGTGGAATACCCCCTCTGAATCCTCTCGCAAACCGCCTCTTAACAAAATATCACCGCTCGTCCTCGCAGTTTTTCCTTGGTAACGAATTATGATTGAAAACGTGAGGATTTTTGCCATTTTTTGCCTTTTTTCAACTTTTCTTATTTGTAGATCATTCAATTTTCAACTTTTTCTGGCAGACTTTATTTTAAATTCAAGGCAAAACATTTCTCCAATGGATCATCACTTTACTTTGTCAACTCTGTGTAATTATTTTAATGAAAAATCCCAATGAGTAAAGTCAATTTTAGCGATTTTAGCTCTACTTAGATATCTGATGTTTCAAGGCAGTTATAAAGTGAATAAGGAGATAGTCTACAATAAGATGACCTTCGCTGCTTGCTGGAGAAATGTTCATGCAGAAATCCCTTCAATTTATTTGAAGCGGTGCATTGATGTCCTCTGGGGAGCCTGCCTGAAGGTATGTTTTAGCTTTTTGTGCAACATGCTAAATTATTTTATAAAAAAGAAAATCAGTGCTAAAATAACTAAGAAACTTGAAGGAATAAAGCCCTAATCGTTTGCTTCTTTCTAAGTTCATGGCTATTGTTCTCCATAGCCACCAAGAAGGTGGCCGCGCGAAGTGGCCACATATTTCTTCCACTTTTAATATAAAACAACACGTTTAAATTCAAATATTATAATGTTGGTTATATATTTAGCTAAGATTTTATTAGATAAATAAATAAAAAAATATAATAATATGATAAATAATAATAAACAAAAAATAAGCTTTTTAAAAAAACAATTTTGTTCAAAAATCGGAAATTACAAAGCAAATCTATTGGCAAACTAAAAAATTTTTGAGAAATTTTCTTAGTTTATACTCCGGACAATCGATTTTTGGGAGATAAAAGATTTACTTTAGGCCTTCCGATGGTACCAATTGTTTTCTCAACTTTAAGCAGACAAAAATAAGGAGAGAAGGATTCGAACCTGCCAGTTTTTTTCAGCTCCACAATCGCTTACACCACTACACCACTGGTCCATATGACTTCATAGTGTAACTAAAGAGCTAAGATTAAACAAATACATGAGGCGCAGGGAAGGGGGTGGGGGAAGAAATGAATACCTACTATCGTCCATTGAATAGAAGCGCAGGAGAAGAAGAAGAAGAAGGAGAAGGAGAAGGAGAAGGAGAAGGAGTTCGGACAATTGGTTTTTTGCTTTTTTCATGGTAACATAAGTCGTTTCATGCAAAAGTCAAAAGATAAACTATAGTCAATTCGATGTTGCTCATTCCAATGGAAAAATAATTATAACGATTGGAGCTATCTGTGACGAGCAGCAGCCTTATCAAAACTAAGATCTAGCAATAACCCTCAAAACATACACTTGGGTCGAAAAGAGGGGCTGGGCGCTGACGGTTCGCTTCGCTCCCTCGCGCCAGCCCAATATGTCCCTGTCGCGCTCGTACTCCGCGGTTTTTCAACCAAATTGGCTGATTTTTTGCATGAAGGTCCGTCTGGGTGGTGGCTCAGGACCATTTTTTGCGCTTGGCATAATTTTGCGTTTTTCGCGCAAAACCTACATTTTTGATGTTTCAAAGTACAAAAAATCATAACTACCTGGTTTTTCAATGAAATTGGCTGAAATCCTAGGGCGCGACAGCACCCTAGTTATGAATGGGCGATCGAGTTTTTGGGTGGTTGCATGTCACGGCCTTGAGCTCATTGGATTTTGGTTAAAACTATGGACAAATGCATATCGATCGAAAGCTCTTAGGGTGCTGCAGATGGCCAAAATCCTGAAATTTTGATTTTGGCCTTAGAATTTTTGAAATCTCCAAAAAACCTCCAAAAAACGTTCAAAACCAGGACATTGCTAACTTTGAAGTGTTCTCATTTTAGAACAAAAGTCAAATTCAAAAATCGAAGAAATACGTATTTTAGGAAATTTTCTGGCCAATCTGGTGATATATTTTGTGGCATAAGTTTTTTGGCAAATTTTCTCAATCAATTCACGTTTGTGAAAAAGATTTTGCTCGATTTTGCCATCTACCCATTTACCTAATGTTTCAATGCAGCTAAACTGCGCAGATTTATACATTAAATAGAAACTGATGCTCAGGTTAGCTTGCATGCGATAGGTTTGAGCTCGATTATTATGAATTGATGTTGTTAAGCTAGGACTAAAATGTTACAATAGAAAAAGGATTAGGAATGTTCAAATATCAAAAAGATAAAGATAATTTCTACAACTTCAAACTCGTAGCCTTGTTCATGTGGCAAAATAAAAAAATGCCTTCCACTTGAACAAGACATAGACAAGACTAAAATGCTACAGCATGATTAAGCTTATGAATATTCGATCATCAAAAAGAAATAGACAAGTTGTAACAAATTCATGATTTATTTTGATTTAAATTGCGCCAAAATTTTTACAGGTCCATTTCATTGTTGTTAGTCCATCTAAAAACTCCACTGGTCATTCATAAGCAGGCGGCAATTTTGGCACCAAGAGGACAACAACTTTAGAAATAGCAATAAAAAACAAAATAACTAAAAACATAACTAAAAATACAAACAAATGCCATAAATTTAAATCGAAAAAAAGTGTTGAATTTTTATTTCATATAATAAAACTAAAATTAGTTTTTAGGTGTAAAAAATGAACGATATCAAAATCAAATTGAAGCAAGCTAAAATTAAATTAAGTTTCGCAGGAATCTTCAATATTATCAATTTTTAATGTGAATCAAACTTCAATTGGTACATTTATTTCTTCTTTATGAGGCTTAAATAGTTCTAAGGTTTAAAAATTAATTTAAACATTTTATTTCAAAAATTGAATTTTAAAAATCATTTAAAAATTAAGAAAAAATGAAGATAAACGAAAAAGAACTAGAATAGTCTACTGAGGAAGGCTTTCTGCCATAAATTGCCGCCTGCTTATGAATGACCAGTGGAGTTTTTAGATGGACTAACAACAATGAAATGGACCTGTAAAAATTTTGGCGCAATTTAAATCAAAATAAATCATGAATTTGTTACAACTTGTCTATTTCTTTTTGATGATCGAATATTCATAAGCTTAATCATGCTGTAGCATTTTAGTCTTGATTTGCATGAATGTCCGCTTTGGTGGTGGCTTTGGACCTTTCTTGGGGTTTCGCAAAATTTTTGGGTTTTTCCCCAAAACTTATAATATTGATGTTTCAAAATAGAAAAAATCATAACTCCTTGGTTTTTCAATGAAATCGGCTGAAATTTTGCAAGAAGGTCCGCCTTGCTGGTGGCTTGGGACTTTATTAAGGTTTTGCGAAATTTTTGGGTCTTTCCCCAAAACTTAGAATTTTGATGTTTTAAAACAGAAAAAATCACAAATCCCTGGATTTTCCACGACATTGGCTGAAATTTTGCATGAATGTCCAGCTTTATGGTGGCTTGGGCCCTTTATTGGGGGTTTGCAAACTTTTTGGGTTTCCCCCGAAACTTAGAATTTTGATGTTTCAAAATAGAAAAACAATAACTCCCTGGTTTTGAGACGAAATTGACAATAAATAAATGTGCAATTAGTAAAATTTGCTCATTTAGCGTGACAATATTGCTTGGGACAGAGGCCGCGCATCTTGGCAACAGCCGAGAATACCTTGTTGTTTGTGGTATTTGTCATAAAAACTATTTTTAGTTTTAAAAGCCTTCAAGACAAAACCTTGAAACTCTTTTTGTTTGTTGTTTGATTATTCCAATCGAGTTTTAGTTGCTGTGGTAAACTGAAACCATAAAATGGTCAATCATACCCAACCTTCACATGCAATGGCCTCAAAGATGCATTTCGCGCTGGAACTGAATTCCTGGGCATGCTATTCGCGGTTCAAAAAAAACATTCGTTGACTAAGTTTCCTCCAAACTGTGAAAGGAATACCCAGCTGCCGTGTTTCCGACTATATTTATGCTGCAGTGCTTTCGTGTTGTCATAGCACTCATTCCCGGTTCAACCGAAGTAAACATTCATTCATTCTTTCATTCATTCAAACAAACTGAAACGAACCCTGTTAATTGTGAAGACGGCCGCGCATCTATTGGCGATAGGCAATGTTACCTTGTCGATGAAATGTTTTATTACAATATGATAAGTAAGTAAACAAGTATATGGCGCAAAGCGCAATAGGTGACCGCGGAGCGCATCTTATATATGAAATTTTGTCACTCAAATAAGAAAGTCTGGTTTCTCAACCAATTTAAAAAGTAAGCACAGATTTAGATTCAACATATAAGACTTGTGAAAAAAAAAGCAAGTCTTCTGTGCAATTCTTAAGACTTCAGGTATTACAGTGCAAAAACCGTATATTGCAATTTACCATCTTCTACCCAGAAAAGTAATGTTTCAAATGCTTCCGGACCAGTTCCACCTCTCCAGATATTCTTAAAATTTTATTAGCTTTCAGGAAAAAAAACATTGTCAAGATCCATTGAGAATTCGCCATTTCTCAGCATACCCCATTTTTCAAAATTTCTACCCAAGAAAGTAATGTTTCAAATGCACCGGTACCAGTTCCGTCCCTCAAGATCTTCCTAAAATTTTATTACCTTTAAGCAAAAAAAAAGTTTGTCAAAATCCGTTGAGAATTAAGCCTTTTACAGCATACCAAAATTTTCAACCTTTCTACCTAAAAATGTAATGTTTCAAATGCTCGGAAACCGGTTCCACCCCTCCAGATCTTCCTAAAATAGCATTACCTTTCAGGAAAAAAAGTTTGTCAAATTCCGTTGAGAATTCGACCGTGGACAGCATTTCCAGATACACATACACATATATATCGCCCTTCGGGCCGCTCCGCGGTCAAAAATTCTATAATATAAAACTTTGTACTACATTTCGACCAAAATTCAACAAAGTGCTAAAAACTCCAAAACATCTTAAAAAATTTCAAAAAAGGTTTCAATTCAAACACTTCCAATTCCGCAGTCTGAAATTCTAACCAAACAAGTATATGGCGCAGAGCGCAATAGGTGACCGCGGAGCTCTCAACATACCCCATTTTTCAACCTTTCTACCTAAAAAAGTTATGTTTCAAATGCTCCGGGATTTGTCAAACCTCTCTAGATCTTCCTCAAATTTTATTTCCTTTCAGGAAAAAAAGTTTGTCAATATCCGTTGAGAATTGAGCCTTTTACAGCATACCCAAATTTTCGACCTTTCTACCCAAAAAAGTAATGTTTCCAATGCTCGGAAACCAGTTCCACCCCTCCATATCTTCCTAAAATCTCATTACCTTTCAGGAAAAAAAAAGTTTGTCCAAATCCGTTGAGAATTGAGCCTTTTACAGCATACCCAAATTTTCAAACGTTCTACCCAAAAAAGTAATGTTTCAAATGCTCGGAAACCGGTTTCACCCCTCCAGATCTTACTAAAATTTTATTACCTTTCAGGAAAAGTAAAGTTTGTCCCAATCCGTTGAGAATTGAGCCTTTTACAACATACCCACATTTTCAACCTTTCTACCCAAAAAAGTAATGTTTCAAATGCTCGGAAACCGGTTCCACCCCTCCAGATCTTCCTAAAATCTCATTACCTTTCAGGAAAAAAGAGTGTGTCCAAATCCGTTGAGAATTCGCCCGTTCCCAGCATTTCCAGACATACATATATACATACATATATATGAGGACAAAAGTTGAGTAACCTTTATAGACCGCGGAGCGGCCCTTCGGGCCGCTCCGCGGTCAAAAATTGCTTGAGACAAACAAATAATTTAGTACTTAGAAAAGATCCATTTTATAAAGTCAACGAGCATCGTGATTGGCGCTTATACCATTAATAGAGACTCTCGTTTATAGTTTTTTTTATAGCAAATCTGCAATGAACCTAAAAAGTTATCAAAATGTCAACAGAGCTGGTGTTTATGCGATGCATGCGATACTGATTTTTTTTAGGTAAAATAGCAAGGCGTAACTAGCAACAAAAAAGATTCAAAAGCCAGCCACAGAATCCCGACCCTAATTCAGAATCAAATCACGAATCCAAAGATTACAGATGTCAAAATATATAACAAGAATTTGATATTCGCAAATATCGACAAATCACCTTCAATAATATTTCGCAGTAGTTTATCTCAAAATATGACACAAAATTTCGTTAGCCTATAATCTGAGCAAATTCACCCATTGGTAAAGCTTTAACAAAAAAAGGGGAGTTCGGCAACACGGCCAAAGTAGAAGTTCGTAACAGCAACTTGGTCAGCAAAGAGCAGAAGGCTTTGTCGGTTTTCCAAGGCATGAACATAGAAGATGAAGATAAAGCAACGCAGACACTCGCTGGGAATGGCGATTGATGGCCGATCTCTCACACTTACGCAGAGCTAAGTGAAGCAGTTGCTGGGGCTGGGAAAGGACGCACTCGCACAGGCTGGGAGGGAATAGAGAAAGATTGACTCTGGCTGGCCTCATCACAAAGTGAAGTGAGCGTTAGGAGAAGAGGAGGAAAGGAGGAAGGAAAGCAGTTCAGCTGAACACCGCCTCGTCGCCCGGAACGCAGAACAGCAGCTTTTGGCACCAATGCGTCACTGACTCTGCAACACACTTGAGCAGTTGGAGCTGACGGATTTGGCTTTGGCAAAGCATACGCCAGAGATTGAGGATGAGTCTGGGTTTGTTCTTCCAGTAGACGAAGATGAGCCATACGGGTATCCTAGATAGATTGTAGAAGCATGAAGGGAGCTCGGGATGGTGAGAAGGAAGGAACCCAGAGAGGATCATGAGCAGGCCGATAAGCATCTCGAACCACTGTTGGAAGAAGGGAAAGATGAGCAGGAAGACGCACATCAAGAAAAAGGTGATGGGAATCGCTAGATTCAGCTGCAAATAGAGATGAATGATAGTTGGTCAAAAAGGAGTGGGAGAAGAGGAACTTTGATGGGCCTGGGTCGGTCAGGCTCTTTCCATCGGAGGTAGAGCAGGGCAGCGATGGCCATTCCCACTACGGAGGTTTCAGCGAAGCTGGCGTAGTTGATGAGGAGGTAGACGTCGTTGAAGACCAACATTATCAGACTCAGAATACCCAGTATCAACAGGGCTGGCAGTGGCGTCACGAAGCGTATGCTGCAGTTCAATTCCACTTTGCCTATTCTTCGTCAACTGATCAGATTAGGGCCGTACAAGCAGAGGGTGTGAAAGAATAGGCTGAACCTGATCATGGATAGAAGCTCGGGCAGTTGTCCGTCTCTGGCGCCGGCGAAGAACATGCGAGCAGCGGCGAAAGTGATGCCATTGAGGGAGCCGACGGTGGAGCTGGCCACAAAGAGGGGCATGAGGAAGGCTGCGGGGCCGAGCATTTTCTGCGCGAAGGTCACAGCCACTGCCTCCGAGTCCAGCAGTTCGTCCGGCGTCAGCACCGTGAAATACGCTATGTTCACCAGCCTCAAACCAGCAGCCTTCCAGTTTGTAAGGAAGGAACAGGAAGGGGGGAGGTGAAGAGGACATGTAGATGATGGTGACGAGAGGAAGGCTGATGTAGATGGCGCGGGGGAGATTCTTGTACGGGTCCTTCATCTCCTCGGTGACGAAGTTGAGGTAGTTCCAGCCGGCGAAGCTGAAGATGCCCGAGTAGAGCGCCAAACTGATCCGACCTGCGTCCAGCGCCGTACCGTCAAACGATTGCGGGGCTTCCAGATTTGGCGCTCCTTCTGCAGACCAATCTCTATTTACCTTCTTTTTTAAGGCCATCTTTGATGAGCCGGTGGAAGAAATATGGAGATTATGAGGACTGGTCTGGTGATTAGTAGGACTGGTGGAATGAAAGAAAGAACCCATGAAGGCCTGTGCAACGCCAGCGAAAATGATGATAGTGAGAGCGAGGACTTTGGTGATGGTGAAGATATTCTGCGTCCCCGTTGCCATGCGCACGCTCCATCCGTTGATAAATGTTATCAAGCCTCCAATCCATCTTATCCATTGTTGCTTTACAGTTTACATTTTTATGGTTCTTTGATGAAACTTTTAGTTAGCTCCAATTTTTTCCATTGTTAAAGTGCCTTTGAGCATTCACGAACGCATATTGCGAAAAAAATATATTATTTATTATAATAGTCTGTTTTAATTTTGCAGGATGGTGTAGGCGGCTTAAAGACTGGGCACTTAAGGAGAGTAGAAGGGCTTTCACTTTCCTCGAATGACGCAGGTGGGTAAAGGCTTTATAAAAAAGGACGTAAAAGAGGACATGTGCCTTAGTCGTGAATTGGGGTCGGGCTTAGGCTGCGTGGGTGGGGGCTGGGAGTTGGTCTGGTTTAGCGGGAAAGTGGGTATAAGAAGTGGATGATGAATGATGGGTGTCGGCTGCCGTGGAAGTTTGACAGATGCACCCCAACCTTTCACGCACCTAATCCCGTACCCAAAAATTTACCCTGGCCCACCAGAACAAGTTTATCAGCTTCCGCCAATCATACCAAGATTTTGCAAAGTTTTTGAACCCAAACAATGTTTCCCATTTAATTTTAAAAGTAAATTAACATTTTGCTTACTATGAGTGTGTGGAACTGAAATAGGCAGTTAAGAAAAGGAGTAACAGATGATGACAGCAGCGATGAGACGCTGAAGAGTGTCGGGAACAGCGCAGTCGCCGTAGAGGGGCTTCAGGCAGTACTGGGCAAAGGTAAGGCCGATGATGGCGTTGCTCGTCGGATTGATGATCATCAGCGCTATCCACAGGAACAAAAACGCCGGCAGTGCTCCGAACGCTTCGTTGATGTAGGCATAGTCCCCGCCGCTCTAAAAAAAATACCCAGCAGTCTAACTAAAAGATTTCCCAATCCGAGGATATGCGTACCTTGAGGATGGAGGTTCCCAGCTCTGCGTAGCAGAGGGCGCCGAGCATGGAGAATACGCCGCAGATGAACCAGATGATGAGGGAGGCGCCGACGGACTGAGCCTCCATGAGGACGCCCTTGGGACTCACGAAGATCCCACTGCCGATGATCACGCCCACGATGAGCGCACAGCCGCTGAACAGGTTGATCCGCGGCTCCAGTCGGAAGGCCGTCTGTCCACCCAGCATCTCCACCGCGTCCTCCACCGCATGCTCCATCGCCTATATTTCCATACCTTCTCTTATACATCCATCCTTCATTTGGTCTAGCTACTCATTACTTTTTCAAAAACATCTCAACTTGCATGTTTTGGTGAACTGAAGTGAAAAGTGAAATGAAAGCAACATTGCCGCCAAAGCAATGAATCTAAGGAGGCAGGGCCCTGGAACACCTGTTGGCCGCTAGGCGGCGTGGCAAAGAGGACGTGAAGCAGAAAACTCCCCAGGCGCTTTGCTGAGGAGGGGAAAAGAGGGAAAACAACCTCGAGAGGCCCGGAGCCGTTGGAGACGCGCTTCTTGCGACCCATTTCGATCCCTTCTTCTTCCTCACACCAACTGTTCCGGTCAGCGATCAGCTTTTCCCCACTAGGAAGCATGTTGGCAAGCTGAGTGGGCAGAGGCGGAGGGCAGGAGGGGGCAGGCAGAGGTGTGCGTGAGCAAACGAGATAAGGACTGTGGACACGGGAGTGCTAAAAGTGAAAGTGAATGACCTCGGAAAACGGCTCATCTGACAAGCCTTGTTTGCCCTCGTCTACACACTCACCCCTTGGCCAGGTGGAAATTCCCGAGCTCCTATCACATTCCTCTCTCATCCTCCCATCCTTTACTCTATCTGGCTTTAAAGATTGAAGCCATAGGATGCGAGAGCGGTCCGCAAACATGACGTACGCATATTGTTTGCGGGGGCGCTCCCCCACTAAGCCTGCCAATCATGCCTCAAGGCAGGCAAATGAGGCGCGCGAATATGACGCAATAGTGTGCAAGCCCTTTTGCCCCCTCCACGTCCCTCCCCGGGCTGCCCTTTCAATGGCGCGCGCGAAAGCTGGCAAATCGACTAAAGCCTCCCTCAGCCGCTTTCCCAATCACCTGGCGCGTGGAGAACAAAAGGGAGTGGACTGCTGCTGCTGTGGAGGAGTCGGGTGGGGGGGACTTGAAGTAGGGTAGGATGTGTGTGTGCGTGAGGGTGGGTAGTGGAAGCGCAAATGTTGCCCGGCCGCGCTGTGAGAGGGGGGCCGCGCGCGCAGTGGGGGCGAGAGATCTAGTGGGGGGCTATTGAATGAGGGGTTGGTGGGGGAGCTGAGCTGGGGTAGGGTAGTACGGCCCCCTTCCGCGCCTGCCTTCCAACCTCCCCTCCACACTGCCCCGCTCAGGCCGACAGAATGTGCGCAAACGTCCGCAACATTGCCCCCAGGCGGCGTGAAGACGGCACAACCACCGCGCGTTCGAATTGAACAGAGCAGTTCTAGGAAAGACTGGGTAACGGCGAAAACTGCTTTGTGCGCAAATGAAACAGCGATTAAATTAGAAGAGAAGAAAGAGTATCGATCGGAAAGCAAAAGCAGTAGCAGTAGCAAAAGCAGATTGAGGGTTCCCATTGAGTGCTCAATGGGAAGCCTATGCACCGCTTCCAGGGATATTCGCCTGGGCCCCTGGGAAAGTCATATCAGGGCTGGGAGAGGGGGGCTTAGGGTAGCCCCACATACCAGTTCCTCGGATACTGGCGTAGATATCGGGCCGTAGCACCGTTTTCTGGGATAGTCGCCTGGGATCAAAACAGTAGTTGAAGCATACGGCAATACTGCACAAAACTTATTTATTATTATTATACAATAAAATATCAAAACCAGAGTAAAGAGATTATCAATTTATTTAAAATTGACTTCTGGAAATGCTGAGAGGACTGCTAGTCAGCGAGCAGCTGGCAAGACTGGGCGCAGATCAGAAAGCTGTTTTGTATTCACTGGGCTAGCAGAACAGCACTCTTGCACTCCCATCCAATAAATGAACATTTCATTTTGCTTAAATAAAAGAGGTTGAGTTCAAATCGAGATCTAAGTCTATGTCCCTCAAAAAGCTACACAGACACTTGCTTGGGATAGCCCAGTCTCCGCAAAAAGAATTGGCTACAGGATGCCAGAAGTGAAAAGTGAGGATATGAAAGAAATCAGGGATTCTGTGCATTGGGCGGAATGCGCCAATCGGTGGGCAGTTCCCGGCGTAGGTCCAGGCTTTTGAAGGGCGTCCCGAATGAGTCTCGTCCCTCCACCAGATTCTCAACCCAGCCCACTTCAACCCCAGCAAGCGGCAGAAGTGCTGACCTGTTGGCCCAGGCCCTGGCCGCCCTGAGAGGAGTAGGCGGAGTCCTGCGGCGGCGGCGCCGCTCGTCGCCCCCCTCTCGACCACTGCACTTAGCTGGTTGGAGGAGGAGTGGATGAGGAGGAAGGAGGGACCTGAGCTCCGGATGATTGAGAGGAGTAGCCGCTGTCCCGCCCGAAGAAAACGGCTGCTGGCTGCGGGGCCCGCTCGAAGTCTGCATTAGTTAAAGTTTAGGTTACATTTGTACCATTGAGAAATGAATTTATTATGTTACAAGCTAGCGACCTATTTGTCAATGATTTTACACAAGCCTCTCTCCTGTCATCTTACTTTCAAAACAATTTGCAGGGAGAGAAAAATGACGTTTTTGTTCATGGGATGAGATTGCAATCATGTGTCTATGAGAAAGAATTTTGGAATTTATACGTTTTTGACCGCGGAGCGGCCCGAAGGGCCGCTCCGCGGTCTATAGAGGTTACTAAACTTTTGTCCTCATGTGTATATATGTATATATATATATATATATGTATGTCTGGAAATGCTGGGAACGGGCGAATTCTCAACGGATTGGGACAAACTTTTTTTTTCCTGAAAGGTAATGCTATTTTAGGAAGATCTGGAGGGGTAGACCCGGAATTTGAGCATTTGAAACATTACTTTTTTGGGTAGAAAGGTTGAAAAATGGGGTATGCTGTAAAATGCTCAATTCTCAACGGATTTTGACAAACTTTTTTTTCCCTGAAAGGTAATAATATTTTAGGAAGATCTGGAGGGGTGGAACTGATCCCGGAGCATTTGAAACATTACTTTTTTGGGTAGAACTTTTGAAAAATGGGGTATGTTCAGAAATGGCGGATTCTCAACGGATTTGGACAAACTTTTTTTTTGCTGAAAGGTAATAACATTTTAGGAAGATCTGGAGGGGTGGAACTGGTCCCGGAGCATTTGAAACATTACTTTTTTGGGTAGAAAGTTTGAAAAATGGGTTATGTTGAGAAATGGTGAATTCTCAACGGATTTGGACAAACTTTTTTTTGCTTAAAGGTAATATTATTTTAAGAATATCTGGAGGGGTGGAACTGGTCCCGAAGCATTTAAAACATTACTTTTCTGGGTAGAAAGTTGGAAAATTGCAATATGCGGTTTTTGCACTGTAGTACCTGAAGTCTTGAGAATTGCACAGAAGAGTTGATTTTTTTGTTCACTAGTCGTATATGTCGATTCTAAATCTGTGCTTACTTTTGAAATTGGTTGAGAAACCACAGACTTGATTTTTGAGTTACAAAGTATCATATAAAGGATGCGCTCCGCGGTCACCTATTGCGCTTTGCGCCATATACTTGTTATAAATAAAACCGAATAAACAATTATTTTGCCTGCTGAAAAAATAGTTCATTATGAGATACACCATGCTCTAGTGTGAACTCATCATAGACATCTGTGCATGTTCCGGCAAGCGGATAATATGTGGCCTATGGGAATAGAACGCCAACCATTGGTCACAAAATCCTTAGCAGACCGCCGATCTTTGTTTTGCTGAAATTCGGGCGACCATCGAAGATTCCCACCTGTCAAAGCAGCTCCTCAAAACCATCTGACGTAAAAACCACAGAGTTGACCTCGGTTGCGAAGGTTCTCGTCGAAATTTCGCACGGCATTGAAACTGGACAAGGGCTTGTCCTGGCACTCACGATCATTGCAGTAGGCCCGGTAGAATAGCGTTAGTCTGCAGCCCAGTTCCGCATTCCCCCAATGTTAGCTCAGCTGAAACTCTTGGCGGAACCGAGAATGACCGGGAATGGTGATGATATGCTCCTGAAATTTTTATTTTTTGTAGGATCGAAAAAAGGGAAAGGGGTTTATGGACCTGGGTACCAGGCACGATGCTTTGTCGACTGATCATTTGTGGTGTGAAACGTAGAATATAGTTACCCACGAAGTCCGGCATTGTCCAGCCCGTGTCGTCGTCCATGATTGTTATGTTCACAACCACTTCTTTCTGTGTAAGGCCATAGAGGAATGGCTTTGGAATCAGACAGATAAGAACATTAATGAAAGAGTTTCTAGAAAAATTTACTAAAATATTTTTGGTACTTTTAGCATAAAATTATGCTTTACAGCGGCATAAATGCCCTAATTCTGCGCCAACCTCAAAAGGTTGAATGACGAAGAAGGCGAAAGGTCGGTCAGTGTCAAAGGTCACGTCTTCCGTGTTCTCTGGTCCAGAAAAGATCGCCGGATTCTCGGAGCAGGTGTACCTCAATGGGCCCCAAAGCCATGCCTTAGCTCTATAGACCAATTTGGAGGCGCTGGGGGTACGTAAATCCATCCACGCTGCAATTGTTGATGGCAAAGACGAAATCGCAGGGATTGTGCTTGCCGAAGAAGCCCGGCGAGTCGCAGCTCATTCCCTCCGATATCAGCATCTACACCCCTCACTCACTTCAATCCTAGCCTCACTGAGCAAGCATGACTAGGACATTGTTGACGGTTTCAAATCGGGAAATCTCCACTTCAATTGTGGCCACATAGCCGCTGGCCAGTGACACCACCTCAAACACTCATTAATCTCACAAATGATGGTGAGTAGGAGCAAGAGAGCCAGGTTACAGAGCCGAGTAGGAACAGGAGCTGTAGAGGCATGGTGTTCAATAGATGGCGAGAAGCTGTTTGCAGGTTTGGGCCCCTTCCTTTCGGCGGGGCGGATGGAGCGATGGGAGTTGGGCAAGGAGGGCCTGAAAAAGCATTGAGAAAAGTGAAGTGCATGTGTGTGTGTCCAGAAGACGTGTCCTCCCCTGTCCTCCATTATTATGCCCTTCCCCATTCTTTGCACCCCATCCACTCTGCCAGGCACACGCTCGCTCACATACACATGGATGGAGTCTTCCTACCCTCCTCCATCTTCAGCCCAATCATTTAGTGCCCATTCTGCGTCAAATGAGTGACCACGATCACATTCAGCACGTCCATCCAGGCGGAAGAAATGAGTGAACCTGTGGGTAAGCGGCGTGGATTCTAGGTGGCATGTAGCAGCAGAGGGGAGGGCAGAGTGAGGGGCAGTGAACTGGTGTCATGATACCTGGTCGTAACAAGGCAGTTCATTCGGTGTGCGCAGGGGGGCTGCCAATTGCCAGGCTGAGCTAAAGTTGGAAGGGGGAGGGGCCGGTTTTTTGGGCAGAGGCGGTTGCGGCAGGTTGCCAGAAGCTGAGTTGGCGGGCGCTGCTGCCGCGAGGGAAAAAGGGACCAGTTTTGTCTCTTCCACAACAGCAGGGCAGGAGGCCAGCACACAGCTGAGAAGTGCTCATGAGGGGTCTATCACTTTGCTGGATTCTATGCCGTGTTTTTTGAGGCAAGCGCGAAAGACAAGGACCATCATTTGCTTGAACGAATTATGCGAATTCAAATTGATTAATTTGATACGGATTGCTCAACTAGCAGCATAGATGTGCGTGTCTCATGGTATGGGGTACCAAAAATTACACACTCAGGTACCGAAAAATAAGATTGCCATTGGTGGGTGCTTATCAGTAGTATTGACGCCAAAGCATAGTTGGAAGGACGACGCCTGAAGCTTAGCGTAGAAAAATTCCCTGTTTGGCCAAGTTTGATCAAGTCATTCTCGTATGAAAGATGCAGGTTTTTTGAAAGCAGCCGGCTTGGCCAACATTATAAATGTACCGATGGTATAAAATGTCTTGCACATGATCACCAAAAATAGTTAGTTTCTTTTTATATTACTTTTGATGAGTTTTTGAATAACAATAGCACAGCTGAGAAAAGCATTCAAAAATACTACCTAATGAGATCTAATTGAAATTGAAATTTTTTAAATTATTGAAATTATTGAACCTTCAATTGCAACGGAAATTTCAAACTGTGATTTTATTTGATGCTGTTTGGTTTTGATGTGGTTTTTGCGATTTTACAATTCAACTACCCAATAAAGCTGAGTGTCAAAGCTGAACACATAGATTTGCATCAGACCCAATGCAAAACTTTAGGAAGATACGGCTCCACAGTGCCACAATCTAATCTACCAGCTGCGAAACCAATTGTAGAAATTGAGTCCAAGAATAGAAAACTATCGTGGATTGCATAGGTCGTATCAGCCACATTGGGATTCAGGTTGGCAAGCTGATGGTAGCGAACGCGAGCGCAAAGCAATGGAAGGGGTGGAACGTGGTGGCTGGGTGGCAAAGGTGGGCCAGTTGATAGTAGGCAACAGCTGTGCAATGGTCCGTCGATACTGGCGGTCTGTTAGAGCGTATACCAAACTGCTCCAGAAAGCGTTCGAGATCACCAGCCAGGCCACCGCGAAATCCGGCCACACTGACGCTTCCTTCTCAAATTGATCAACAACTTATTCTGCGAAAAAAATTTAACTTACTCTAAAAAACATCATTTTCGGTTTTATTGAACCATTTAAATACGTGATACGACTTCTGCAAATCAATTGCCTGAAGGCTTTACCTGTTTTTGGAAGGCGAGATAAAGCTGGCGAGCAGCAAAGGGAATCCATGTGGCATAGTAGGTGCAGGTGATCAGTGCAATAGTACGAAACTGTCTTCGCCCGCTCTGCTGCCCGCGTTCTTCTTTCCCGTCCACCGAACGCCTCAGCCAATTTCATTGTTATTAATCCAGAACAAAAACAAAAACCAAAAAACCGAATGCTGGACATTCTGTTGGTGTGGCCGCGTGCTGTTCTGAGAATGATGAGCCAGGCGGCGAGGATGAGGAGGCCGGCGATCAGAGGATTGCTGATGGCCAGGCCGACGGAGAGAAGGCTGCGTCGGTAGCTGATGCTGCACGTGAAACTGCCCTGCCGGAACTCGTACAGGTTCCCGAAGCGCGACACGAAGCCCCTGCACCACTCCTCTATTGCCCTAAGCTACTTAAAGCTCACTGAAAGAGAAACCATGCGGCGAGGAGGGCGCAGTAGAACCAGAGGGCGCTGAGGATAGGCAGGGCGTAACGCTTTCGAACGATGCGGCGGTTGTCAAGAGGCCGTGTGATGACCAAGGCCCGCTCCACGCTCAGAGCAGCCAAGGTGTAGATGCTTGCTCCGCTTCCCACGTTCAACAGGTAGCCTGCCGCATGGCACACCTTCAGCCAGCATTATTGCCTAATATCGAATTCAGGGGTATATGTAATATAGAGAACAGTACTCGTCTACCAGAGAACAGTACTCGTCTACCAGAGAACAGTACTCGTCTACCAGAGAACAGTACTCGTCTATCAGAGAACAGTACAGAAAAAACATGTCTACAACGGAACAGTACAGCATTTTTTTCTTAAGTTCTGTTCTCTAATTCACATTTCGCCTTTTTTGCTCTTAATTCCCTAGAAATATGCACCAAACTTCTGCTGATGCATTTACAAGCCTAGCATAACTCTTCTGATGCAGTTGGGGTGTGCGCATATGGGAAGAATCACGTAGAATAACGTATTTATTGCTAGTATATAAAACTTAAATGTATAGTACAGAACAGTACAGTTTTAGACTGGAGTACATAACAGTTCAGCATGAACAGATTGTCTAGAAGAGAACAGAGTTTTTTTATTGCAAGTTATGGATAATTTAAATGTCAATTAAAAACAGCAGTTTTGGACTGGATTACAGTACAGTTCAGCATAAACGGATTGTCTAGCAGACAATTCAGCATGAACGGATTGTCTAGAAGAGAACATAGGACTTTAGATGCAAGCATTTTATTGCAAGTTATAGAAAACTTGAATGTCTAGTACAGAACTGTACAGTACTGTACAGAATGGATAATTTAAATGTCAAGTAAAAAACAGTACAGTTTTGGACTGGAGTACATAACATTTAAGCATGAATGGATTGTCTAGAAGTGAACAGAGGACTAAACATGCAAGCATCTTATTGTAAGTTTTAGAAAACTTAAATGTCTAGTTCTTGGACTGGAGAAAACAGTAAAGGTCGGCATATTTAGCGATTTGTAGTGTAATATGTGCGCTAGAGATCAGAACAATTGGTTAAAATGTCAGCAGAATATGGGGAAACTAATGTTTGTTAGAGAACTGAACAATGTTGAATACAGAACAGAACACAAGGAAAAATTCTTCATTAGAGAACAGAACTTTCCCATTTTTTTTGTACTGTTCTCTGCTAGACGAGTACTGTTCTCTGGTAGACGAGTACTGTTCTCTATATTAATTATATCCCGAATTCAGATGGCTAAAGGGGGGTAGTAAGATTAAGCACCAGTACCACTGTCCTAGCCATCTACAGGACTGTCAGGAATGAATGAATGGAAAGCAGTGGAACGTAGGGTGGGAGGAGCCAGGTTTGGGAAGCGACAGAGTGGATGAAGAGAGAGGCGGAGGCGCCGACGAGTAGGTTGGACAGAGTGAGACTCCAGTAGTGGAGGCGGGTGGAGGAGCGGAGGGAGTGTAGCCGACCAAAGAGGAAAAGGTTGAAAGAATTCATTAGGAGGATGGACAGGCTAAGCACCACTGCCACAGTGGTGAGTAGGACAGACTCATGGAGGGATAGCACGTCGGAGGAGCCCATGACAATGAGCAGGCAGGGCAAAGCCTCTCCGCCAATCCAACTAAAAGCGCCGCCTTGATTTCATTTGCTCACCGCGGCGGGGAAAGAGGCTTCCCAACGGATACTTTTTAGTATGGTTCAGAGGGCATACTTCATTTATTCCTTACTTCCTCCACTTCCTTCTCAGATAAAGAAGATCTGGCGGCTTTATCGTATTTTAAAAAGCAGCCACATACAGGGCCGGCGGGGAAAATTTCGTCATTGCACATTATGCTCAGATTCGTTTATGGTTGATTACACCAACACCACCTAAGTCTCAGCTGCATCTTTCGGACACGGCATTTAGGCATTTAGTAACACTTTCATTAAGTAACATGGACAGTCTCAAAGACAATCTGACCATCGTACTTTGGCCTGCGCAGTCTCATGCTACAGCCAGAATAAGCCGAATTTGAAACGACAGAATTTTCCCTGCTGGCCCGGTGTGCACAGGCGCATTATTCATGTTATCCTAATCTCATATTGACAAAAGAAAGCAAAGTTCACGTTGACCGACAACTACTGGACAGCTGTAAACTCTCGCATCACAAGGCATTGTAAAATCTCGCACTAGACCGGAAAAAGAATTTCAGAGATGAAATGCGGTAGTTTCACCCTTCAAAAAGCCAATCGTTCCATTTCGCATTGACCAAACTTTCTTTTCAGGGGCCTTGTTTTATTTCATGGCGCTGGCTACATCACATCCATTGACCGGAAATGCTCAGCTTTTTGTCTTTCCGTCTATTAAAAGGCAATATTTTTAGTGCAAACGGCCGTCCGACAATCTCTGATAGCAGAAGAGGCGTCTCCTGAGTTGGCCAAATGGGGCCGGGGCTACTTCTTCTGCCTTCAGTTGGCCCGCCCGCACCTCGTACTTCAGGACGGCTCCTGCTTCTTTCTGGAAACCGAGCCGTGCCTCTCCCAATGCCTTCTTTTGCTTGCCTAGTCATCTGTGGGGTTTATCAGGAAGAGCTGGACGCAGGCGGAGAAGAATTGCCAAGCCTTCGGCGCCCATTTGGCCTCCATTGCCAACGCTGAAGATTTGACGGAAATCGTGGAGGTGGGCAATTCAGTTTCAGACAGCGATTGGGTATTGAGAAGGAAGAAACAGGAGTTTGCGGGAACGAAGGCGCAGTTCTGGGTAGGCGGCCTGATAGGCTTTGAGGAGGAGAGCAGCTGGGAGGAGACAAGCACTGACAAGAAGGACGGCTGGATTTGGTCCAACGGCTCTGGCTGTTGAGCTTCATATTCTCCTATTCAAGCAGTGCTGGGAGTGAGGAGAGGCCTTTTTCAGTTGTGGCGACGGAGCTTTGGGCAGAGGGTCAGCCGGACCACTGGAACGGCAATGAATTCTGCGCATCCGTCAACTCCCAGCTCAAGCTCAACGATGCTAGCTGCAAGCAAGTGCTGCCCAGCCTTTGTCAAATTCGCGTCTAGCTCACTCAAAATTGCAATGGCTTTTTGAAAAGCTTTTTATTAGCTTTCGGCTGGTTATGAGAAAAGATAAAAAGACAAGAACAATCAGGAATATCTGTCCGGAAACTCAGTTCGAGTTGTTGGGCGAAACTAGCTCTGTAAATGTAAATCAGTTTTGACGACAAAACTCGTGCTTTTTTAAAATTTTGGTGCTGTTTGAAAGCAGACACAAGCCTTGATGGCCTTGATTTGCTGCGAAAAAGGTGCAAAACCAGCGCATAATAGAATGAATGTTTGAAATGAGTGAGTGAGGTGAGTTATGATTTGCGCATTCGTCTGAGCATGGCCGTCTGCTCCAGCGCCGTCTTTCGCCGCCTCACCGGCACGTTCCCGCTACCCAGCTGCAAAGAATACTCCCTTTTATTCATCCTTTACCACCATTCTACTATTTGCTAGACAACGTTCTTGAATATCATTACGTTTTGTGAACCGTTCTGCATAATTTATGATAATCCACAGGCATCTTCACGGCTGTGATTGAAAGTCCTCTGGACCAACCTATGATGGAGTTTTCTCCAATAACTTAATCACTAAGGCTATGGCGTTGGTCGATCGATTATTTACAGTGGTGTTAAATAAATGTAGAGGCGGTGAAACATAAGGCAATGCAGTAAGAAGTGCAAACCTGTATGGCGTCCGTAAGTCGTCTCTGCGGCGCTGGTCCTTCACCTTCCAGTGGGGCCGAGACACGGAGGTGCGGCGGGATGGGGATGTCCACGCCCGTGGCCGACAGCACCTGCTGCCGCTTGGCCTGGATGGAGGTCGTCTTGGAGTTAGGGAAGGAGGTGAGGGGGAGAGGGATTCGGCTAGCCTCCAGCTCGAACTCGCAGGCGGCCAGTGCAGACTTCAGCTCGAAGAGGAGGACGATGTCCTCGCGCAGTCCGTTGAACTCCGCCGCTATCTCTTCCGTCCCCATCGGCACCGGCTCCTAACAATTGCCCTGTCCTCTTTTACCCAGCCCAGCAGCCAGATGTTTCGAGAAATAAATTAATCAGAAATTGTAATAACAGGTTCTGATTCAGTGACTGGATAGGGAAGGTAGAAAAGCTAAACGAGGCCGAGCGTGGCGACGACAGTCTCGACGGCCTTGAACTTCTTCTGGCCGATGTGCTGCGGGAGCTTCATCTTGTAGGAGCGGATGTGCGTTCCCGGCGCCCGTGCATCCGGAAAGCGAAGCCCAGCCGAGCCTCCTCCGCCCTCCGCCAAACTTCCTCCGCTCCGACCAGCCCTCAACCACTCCCCTCCCTCAACCCTCATTCCTTCTCTTCTGTCAAGCCAGTGCTTACACCAGGGCCTTGGGCAACTTCTTCTTCAGGTTGGCCTGTCCAGACGGTGTGCCCTGGAATTGGCAGGAGTGGAGAGTGGGAGAGAGAAGGGGTTTGTTGAGGAACGGGAGTGGCGGGTGTGGAAGGTGTGGCAGGTGCTCTGTCGGCGGCGGTGATGAGCTTCTGTAGGTCCATGGCCTTCCGCTCCCGCTCCTTCTGCCGTGCTTCGATCTTTCGCACCTCAAAGCTCCCCTTCCTTCCATTTGGAACTGAGTCAGGGGAAAGGTGGTGAGAGAGCATGGAAGGGACTGAACCTCAGCAATGAGTCGCTCCTCCTCCTCCACCTCGGCGTCGGTGCGGTTCCAAAGTTTCTCCAGCTGCTCCTTGCGTCGGCGCTCGTGATCCGCGTCGAACTTGAACAGCGTTGGCTCCTCCTCGGCCGGAGTTTTGGCCTGCGTTCTGTTTGTTAGCTTTGGTGTGGGAGGAGCTCGACAAGGCTGACCTTGATGAGTGTGTTCCAGAGATCGTAGAAGCGCTCCTTGAGGTCCTCCACTGAACGCTTGCGAAAACGCTCCTTCTCCCAACGATCGTGTATGATCAACCAGCTGATGGAGTGAGGTGAGGGTTGGAAGTGGGGAATGAAGAGAAATAGAGCTTGCAACCGAAGATCGAAGCGGTTGGCGAGATCCATGAGGTGGTCCGTCTCCTCCTTCGTCCAGGATGGTGACGTCAGCAGTTTCTCGTATTCATCCTATATTACTCTGATTCTTCTACACTGCTCTTAGGACATAGCCCATCAACTTTACAGTGCCAAAAACACGTAATACGTACCCTGCCTGAAAGATACCGAGCTCGAAAACTTTAGATAATTTTGAAAGATGTCAGAGCATTCAAGACAAGAACAAAGAGAGCAAGATGAATAAAGAGGTAGCCTGGGTGTAGGTGGGACAGTTGACAGCCTTGTTGAAGCGGGCGAAGGGATATGAGGCCTCCAGTTGGTCCTCCCGCTTCCAGTGGGACAGCTGAAGGTCGTCCTTTCTCGCCGGGTTGGCAAAAGGTACCAGGTGCCAGGCTCGCGGCTTGCGCAAGCCCAGTCGAGCTTTCGGATTCTGCACTCACTCTGTCTTTCTCTGTCGCCAGAAGGGAGGCAGGAAACGTTGTAGCCGCCAAGACGTTGGGGCGTGAAGGAGGGTGCGAGTGGGGCGTCCCTGGAGGTCTTGTCATTGACCAGGAGATTGTAGAGCTCTCGGTGCATGCCTTCGGGCCGCTTCGATGACTCGCTTGCCTTCGCGGTCTTCTTCTGCAGCAGAATAGGTGAACAGAAGTAGAAAATGAGCATTGGATGATAGAAGAACCTTTTTGTTGCCATCGGAGATGATGTCTTGGATGGAGACAGCTTGGTCGGCAGCCGATGTCTCCGGGCGTCCATAGAGGATGTCCTGTGCGTCTGCGATCATTGCCCATTCACTTTGAGGATGATCTCTAGATGTTTGGAGGCTAAGGGAAAAGTAGTGAGCGCGGATCTCTTTTGCCTGAGCAAGGGCCACATATTTGGCGCGCATTTGAAAATAACGTAAAAAGTGAATGAAAGATTGAAACCTTGGCCATTTTAAAGACCCTATTTGAGCCTATGATGAGTCATTGTTATACTTGGGTTTTGTTGAATTATATGACAATGAACAACTTAAAAACGACTTTCGATTAAATTTATTCGGCTATCAATTAATTACTTAAAAAGAAAAAAACAAATGCTAAGAACCATAAACACGATGCACTTCACAGTTCGCAAATATAAAATCAGAAAAAACCAAACATTATGAAAGAAATGAGCAAAGTTAACAAAGTTTCAAGACTTGACTTTGGCGGACTTGGATCTGGAACTTGTGGACTCGTCATCCGAGGAATTGGACCTCGGAGTGGGCTGAGCGTCTTTGGGCAAAGGCTGTTCCGTTTTCTGCACCTCTTTTGGATCATCTGTAAAGCAATGCAATTAAAAATCGGCCAAATAAATGAAAATAACCAACTGGGAGGCACTGAAGTAGGAGGCAGAGGGCGTTTTTTGCGCTGAATCTCCGTGTAGCATAGGTAGGCGAGGGCGAGGGTGCAGAGGAAAAAGACGCCTCCCACGACGATGGCAACTATCAGACCCCGTTTGGCAGCATCCGAGGAGTCAGTGGGAGCGCTTGTGGAGTTGGATGGCGAAGAGGCGTTGCTGGTTGGAGGACTGCTAGTTGGCGAGGGTGCAGAGAAGACAGCTGTTGCACAGAGCACCAAAAGCATAAGTGATTGCATTGCTTTTTTTTGGAGGTTTGATTTCTGAGCTTGTGCTAGTTTTGTTTCCATGATAAATTTATTTGACGGCCAAAGTTTGTGAAAATGTGACATTAGATCACAATATGCTTTATGCTGTCTCGTTGTGGCGAAATATGATGAATGGTAGTGGTGGTTTGCGTGTTTGGTTTGCGTGGGGAAAGCGGGTCCAAGAAGGGGTAGAAGGCCAAAGGTTGAGTAGGGATGTCAGTGGAGAGGGTGGGAATGGGTGCGACAAGGACAGGCGGTGGCGACGAGGTCGGGGACGACGGCGACGCGGATGTGGCCGCCCAGGGAGTACACCAGCTTCACTGCTCCAAGCTCTGACGCTGAGCAGCACGGCTCCAGAGGCTTTGCCAGGGTGCACTCACAATTTATGCACTTATATTCATCTTTAGTGTTTATATTTCCTTTGACCACTGGTTCTGGCAGTAAAACTTATTTTCATACTTACTACTGACTGCTTATAGCTACTTATGGTAACCTTACTTATAGTTGTGTATCTCCTCTAAAGATTGAAAGTAAATGTGCTGATTGCCAAATGTAAAGATATGCATTTCTAGAATAGCAATATCCAGGGCTCCCGCTGTCAGCAAAGTATAGGCAAAGCAAACCGGTGGATGGAGGCACATGCGGCAATTGCCAGCGCAGTAGTTGGCCTCGTACACCTGCGGCTCAAGGATCCAATTTGACCTCCAATTTCCCGTATTATTTCCCTTCAGCTGAAGATAATCTCTGAGCACCATCCGATCTCACTGATATTTACGTAGGCGCGCTGAAGACAGCATTCATCGTACAGACTGCCTGAGCAGTGAGACCGCTGCAAAACTTGCATTTTGCTTCTAATATTGCTACTAGAGGTTCCGTCATGGTGCTCTATTCACTTTGTTTACAGAGATGGGATCTGAAGAAAGTCTCGCAGAACATCAAATTCATTCAGGTGCAGTTGAAGAAGTTTTGGGGATAAAACGAGGATAAAAGTATAACCACCGCCCGAGTTCTAGCCGTCGTTACAGGACTCTGTGGATTGAGCTGCGGTCCGATGATTCGCTCGTTTCTGCTCAGCTCCGCTAGAAAATCTTCCACGCTCGTCCCATTCCTCGCAAACAAAACCTCTCAACTGGTTCTCCATTTCGGCTTACTGCTGCTCAATCATTCGTTTTCAAAAGCAAAACGCGGTACTGACTAAATTAGACGATTGGTAAGCGGCGAAGGACTATACTGAACGTTGTTCTGGCTGATCTCGTAACTGAGGATAGCAGTGGCAAGCTGAAGCTTCACGTCCTCCACCAACTCTTCCTCCGCAGTCCAGCCCATGCCAAGCAAACCGGCCAAAACTAAGAATATAAACATTCTCAGGCTAGAAAAGGCGATATCTAAGCTGAACCAGAATGGAATAATTCAACCTTCCGTCTTTCTTTGTTGCGCAACACCGATGACAGTTAAATTACGTCATATGAATCTTTTATTATTCGCTGTCTCTTTCAGTGAATTCGTAGTTTTGAAAGGTATTTTTGATGTCTGCCTTAGGCATGCTAGGAAACTGACAAAATTTGATCAAATATGTTTATTGGAAAGTTTTTCCAATTTACAACTTACTATTAGGCTTGCAAGAAGCATAGTTGCATGACAATTCAATGGTTTTTCAGTTCAAATAGGATCCGAATGGGCGCCTGTGATTGGCTCTAAAAGTATGTTACGGTAGCCTGAGCATCAGGCGACCTCCGAATAGGCTGCTGGGCAGCGGACTCAAAAACGGGGCCCCTCCCTAGCCCTCCTAGCCATAGATCAAAGCCAACCGCCGCATTGCTTGCCCCTGTCCAACTCCCACAGGGCGGGCGGGAACCAGCACTCTTCCAAGCTTTCCCTTTCCTATGCTACATGGCTCAGGCGGAACCACGGTTAGAATGCTAGCCCAATACCTTTTTACCAGACATTCGCTTGTAAATTATTTTGCTTTCACATTTAAAACAGGCTTGCCCATTTGGTGGGTTTTATTTTCAAAAAGAATCCATTTTCTAAGTCATACTGTTTGTCTCTCAATCAGGTATTTTTTCTCTCATTCCGTCGATTCCCAGTAAAGCTGGATAATCCCAGGCCCAGTTTTCCCATAATCTCTTCTTTTTCGGAATGAAACGTTGAAGGTATTAGTTCGGTTGTTACCATCAGAAGAAAGAAGCCAGTGATAGGGTAAAGAAGGAAGCCTAAAATGGTCCGTGGTCCCTTGGTCGTATAGGGTGGGATGTGAAGGGAGGTTGTGGCAGCGTAGAAGGCGTTGGGGTGGTATTGATCCGGCTCAGAAGGGCCAGAAAGCCTGTGGCGCCTCTTGTCTCCCCTTCTAGCTCTACCACGCCACCTATACTTCCCTATTAGTATCACTTCCTATGTCTTCTTCTGTTTCAAAATATTAGTCAATACCTATTATTCAAAAATTATTCAAAAACATCGCATAAAAATTTATTCAATTTTTTTTCCAATTTGGCTGTATTTCGATATGTTTCCATCGATTCCATCCCTGACAGTCAATCCATAAAACGCTAGGAGTAGTTGTAACTCTAGCTGCTTGCTAATGAGCTTGATGGGGGATGAGGAGCAGTTTGTTAAGGAGGCTAAAACTGACTGTTCCTGCGGGGGTTGATGGATGGTAGGGGGAGGTGAAGCAGGGTTGGTGGGGCATTCTTTTTTCAAGTGCTGGTGGAAGCGGCGTCAGTTGCGCTGGGCGCCGACAAGAAGGCTGTCAGTTCCAAGAGGCCGCGTGTCACCTTGGAAGAGGCTGCATTTCATCTCGCCCTGTCTTTGTCTTCTCACCTCAACCCCTCTCTGCTAAGAGCAAGGCTTTGCCCCTTTCTTCTGTGTTTACCGGAAAGAGGCTCAAGTGGTTTTCCGCTGGTTTGGATTGTTTCTGGAGCTTTGAGACAGTTGTCAACTGGTTTTTTGAACATTTACAAGCACTTAGGATGATTGGACAATTTTCAGGGCAAACCGTTTCTAGTTACCAGAGGCATAACTGGCGTTTATAACTTTTAGCTCCGTTGGGCTGAAGAGTGTGGATAAGAAGTAAAAGGGTGAAAAAGGTCTAATGGGCGGTAGAGTGTGGAACAGCTGGACTAGAAGATGAGAGAGTCTGAGAGCGCAAGGCAGTCTGCTCCCCGCTTAATCCTACACCCTGGGCGGCTGGATCCGGGGCAATAATAATGCCTCTCCTGCCCTCTCTCCAGATTGCTTGGATTGTTATTGCCTTCAGCCCCCCCCTGCCGGCTACTAGCATCACCTCATTATACACCTAAGTCTAAGCCTTGGCTTCAGGACTTCATTGGGAGTAGGTATATGGTCAATTTAGACAGGAATTCATTCCTTTGAATGGATACCGTTTTGCAATTTTAAACAGGCGCCAAAATTATTAGAGAAATGCATTTGCTTCTCAACATTTACTGCAGTTTAATCATTCAAAACCGATCAGCTTTCTCAGTTTCTCACGAAGTTGTCTTAAATTGATGCATTTGCAGGCTTGATAGCCCAGTGCGTCTGCTTCAGCGACAACTGGTAAGGCTCATTTTCAATCCCACCCGACATTCTGGCACACAAAGGCAGCTAAGCAAACAGCAGAGCACCCGCAACCAATAGGAGATGCACAGAGGTGTGTAGAGGACGGTTGGCTATCACTGACGGAATGCAGCTAGGCAGTCTTCATTGCCCATTCAGCTTGGAGAGATCCAGTAGGCTTTTGTTGTACCTTCAAATTGGCAGCAGTGCTGAAGCAGCCTTAGACAGTGGGGCCTTTTGTTAATGGGCTGCTGAAAATGAAAGGGGTTAAGAATGGAAATGAACCATTCGGAGAGGTCAATGGTCGCCTGTGGGGCTGGGGCTGCCATTGTCTTGCCGTTCAGTTGCAGCAGCCAGGCTTGCCATTGCTGGGCAGCCAGTAAGAGTGCAGTGGAATCAGCATCAGAGGGGACTCTCTGAAACTCAATTCACCTAAAGGTCTGGGATAAATGAGAGCAATCCGTTTACTAAGAGATTGATGCGAAGCAGTGAGATAGAGGGGGGGTACCTGAGAAGGGAGCGTAGCAGCAGGTGCCTCCGACTTGGTCCTGAGGGATAGCTGGTAGCGGCGTTTGAAGTTGGCGAGCCAGTGTTCACTGAAGCTGCAGCGGTTGCGTTCTGCTGCCTCGCCAGCTGCTGCTGGGCACAATTGCTCTGCCAGGCATCGAGCTTCTTCCTCCAAACCATTCCTCACTTCAACTTCTTTCTCTCGCAATAGTAGTGTTCAATGATTAGCATCTCTGAATTTAAGGTTGATCAAAGCGTAGACTAGAAGCAAATGGTTGGACTAGGTGTTGGGCGGAGAGGGTGTGAAGGGCGTAAAGCTAGAGGGAACCTGAAGCCAGCGATTGGAGAGGCGTCCGCCGTCCGCCTGGTGAGCCAGCGCTCGTTGATGCAGTGCTGCTTCCACCTCAAGCGTCACATTTTCTATCATTTCAGTCAACTCATGGGCGAACATAGTTAGATTATGAGTCCATGTAATTTTTTCCAAATCCAATAGATTGAGCCTTGTTTCAAACTTTCAACTTGTTTGCATCATTAGGTACTTCCATTTCCCATTAGGCGAAAGGAAAGGGTTTGAATGGTTGACCTGCGGAAACTGCACTTTTCGCCCACGACGCACACTCGTTTCCGCTCCCTCTGGCCCCCAGCACAAAGGCTTGGAATCGGACAACTGAAAATAACAACTTCCAATAGCCCAAAGCCACATCCTCGATCGCTTTGCCAATTCGTGTAGCACTAATTGGATGAAAGATGATAAGAATAGGAAGATGATGTAGAGGAACCGTTGTTTCGCTGAGACCAGAGGATGAGGCGGCGGAGGAGCTTGGTGGAGAGGCGGATCGCATACTTTCATCTACCTGCCAACACTTATTCTTTATTCTAATATATTTGAACCTGCCACCCACATTTATCCATCAAATAATCATGAAATCCCTCCTGGCTGTTTGTTTTGGTTTTTGAGAAGCAGGGGTTGAGGCTGACCAGGAGGGTGGGAGGCGCGATGGCGGCAGAGGGAATGGCGTAGCGTTTCTTGAAGTTGGCCAGCCAGCGTTCGCTGAACTGGCACATGCCGGCGAGCTGTTGAGGCGGGCACTGGGCGGTGGCCAGAGAGCGAGCCGTGTCCCGCAGCCAACGATTCCCTGGCTTTTGTCCCTTCGACACCGCCTCCTACAAGGAACAGTCTTTCTTTTCAAGGCTACCCTTGGCGTGCTCTTAGGTTGGAGAGTGATAGGCAAAGAATCTGTTGTTGAACAGTTGTGGAGCGGAAATGCTTGGAGTCTTATCATGGAGGTGTATTGATTATTTATTATCAGGTACTTTATTCTCGAAGGTCTTATAGCCAGCTGTTTTGCAGTCTGAACAGAGTTTATCGAAAGGCGGGTGATGTTGCGGAAAACTCTAGTTTGTGTGTCTATTCGCCGCAGGGTCTCATTTGCTGCTAGACTGGCTGGCACTAAGCAGGGGCTATAATTTAGCGCCCTTAAGCCCCTAGCCGTCTTCCGCCCCCCTCTGGCCTGCCTGCTCTCCCCCCAGTCACTCGGCCATGCATGAGGGCTCTCGCTGACTCACTCAGCCTAACTCAATTCCATCATCCAATTCCCCCAAGTTGAGGCCCGCTTTTGCCGGCCCTTGGAGAGGCGTCGAGATCTATGGCTTCAGGCCATTTTTGATTCATTTTCTTTCCCTTTCTCGGCTCCTGGTTCACTAGGCAGAAGCAATCAATTTTGATAGAATTTTGGTTTGCGTTTGTTTTAGAGCAACCTTTTATTGGACCTTTAAAATGGGGTACCTATGAGGACCTAAGGGCGGCAAGTTTTTAGCTTGAAATTAAGGCTCTATCAAATCATCTGTGCTCATTCTCAAAAGTCAGCAAAGCTTCTCCTGTAGTTTTGGAAGCTGCTCTGCTACTGACCACTTTCTCTAGACCCAGGGTGAAGCATGAGAGATGCTGACCGAGTAGATATCATAGAGCTGTTTCTCGATCTGCGGGAACTGGGGTCGACGTCCTGAGCGACCACTTTTCAGACTCCCAGGACGACTTTGACGAATCTTCTCCAACTTCGCCAGCCATCCGTTCAGCATCGACTTTGTTATCTTCAAACCCTTCTTCATTTTTCCTCTTCGTTCTTTGCACCATTGGTCAAAAGTTGAAAATATTTTCGAGATAGATTTTTGGGGCCAAAAAATGAAATGAGCAGCACGGTTTGAGGAACTCAAAAGAGAGGCTATGTGAGCATGCGGGTACCTTGAACTCCTTGCAAGTGCGGTACTTGTTGAAGCCGTTCTGTCGATAGTAGTCGATGACCATAAGCTTGAACTCTCGGGGGTAGGACATGCGGTTGGCTCCATTTCCGCTGGTGAATTTGGCCGGACTCACTTGCGGCAGGCTACACCTGGGCAAGGCACTACCCGTTGTGTCTGCTTCTTCTAGACGACAGTCTTCCTTCAACATCATGCATTCCTAATTCCTGCTCAAAAAGAATTCGAAAAGTTAAGGCTTCTGCTCATGCGAAATTAATCACTTGAATGAAGATAGAAATTGATTCATTCTTCTGACTTTTATCGACCAAGATGAAATGCCAGAGAAGAGCAGTATTGGAAGAGGATAGAAGAAGCAACGAGAGTAGTGGCCGTGGCTTGAAAGTAGGGCGGTTGGTGGGGCTTGCTAGGTGGCTGTATGACGGAGTGGCGCCTTGTAGCGCTAAGGTCCAAGGGTCCGTCCTCCATGGCAGTGGAGTGGGGTTGTGAGTAGTGGTGGGTGGTGGGCCTTTAATGGGCCGCTGGAATGAGGCGTGGCTGGGGCTGGCAGGTAGGCGGAGGGAGGGAGGAGGAAAAAGGCAGCCCCCCTCATAAATAACGACCAGTGGGCTGGGGCGTTTGGCGCATGTGGCCTTGGCGGGGGCGGTGGAGGAGGGAGGCGAGGGTGGAGGAGGAGGGAGGAAGAAGGAGACCCGTTAGACTTTCAAGGCTGTTGAACTTTGCCACGCCGCCCCGCTCGTCCTCCTCCAAGAGGGGAGGGGGTCTTCCTTTGATGAGGGTGGGAAGATGAGGGAAAATTTGGGGTGGGGGCCCCGTCTAGAGTTGAAAGGGGGGGAGATTTGGTGGGGGTAGGACAGTGCGCAAGGTCGTTTAGGAGGGCCTGGGCAAAAGGAGGAGGCGCTTGCCCATTGCCGTGGTCCGGTTCCAGGGGAAGTTAATCCGAGCGTCCTCTCCTAGCGGAGGGAGGGAGAGACAAAACGCCTCCCCCGACCTTTGCCGCCCAACAAGGTTCAAGACCCCCTCCGCCTTTCCCTTTCAACGGGCGCGCGGCATGGGATAAACAGGGACAGAGTGGCAGAGGGGGGGATATGATTTGGCCACTGGGGCCGTAAACAGCCGCACCCCCCCTTCCTTCTCTCTCTCCCTCTGCATCTATGAAGAGTAGACGTGGCTGTCTTTTGGTTCAAGGGCGTCCACGGCATTGCCCAATATGCGCCCCCCCCCCTCAATCCTACACCACACTCATTCTGGGACGCCTAACGGAACCCCTTGCGTTCTTCCTTTCACGAAAAGCTCTTTGAGCATCTTCTAACCAGTTATTGGGTGAAAAAATTATCGTTCAAAAGCGAACTCGTTCAAAAGCAGTGGAGCATGAAGCATAAGCAGGAAAAGCATGAAGATATTGCAGAGTCCACTAGGGCCGGACTCATTCGAAATGGAACGAGACCTGGCAACCTTGAAGGAGCTCGACTCCGAAATCTCTTCTCTACGCCATCAGGTCCCTTCCTTCTTTCCCAACTACCATATCCTCAAGAGCCGTTCAGTTTTGCTCATGAAAAGGCTATGGACATCTGAGAATGAATTCGTCTTGCAGCTAGCTGAAAGTGGCTTAGATCTGGACAAAACAGAGCGCCGCCTACCCACCACCAATGTCTCAGGTTTGCGTCTGTTGGGATCGTTACCACGTTCTCACCTAGTTGACCGTTTTAGGCCCTAGTGCTTCTGTCGTCAGCTTTCACTCATCCTCCGAAGACCAGAACCAGCCTTCCCAACAACTGGTTCATATTACGCCAGTAAATCTATCCAATAACCGTCATGTCCGAAAATCATTATCCTATGGTGATTGGGAGGAAAATGGAAATGAACTTTGAAAGACATGAGAATAGGGTAAGTAGATGAGTAGCAGGGAGAGTCAAGTGAGAGCTCGGAGCGTCTGGAGACGTCAGCGACGCTGTTGGCGATGAGCAGAGAAGCGGAGTCCGCGGCTCTGATGCGGGCCAGCGGCTGCGTTCAGCACCTCCTCCGCCTCCTACACGCCGGACACGCCCTTCTTCGTCCACCTTCCCAGGAGGACATCGAAGTAGGGCTCTCTTCACTTCCCATCTTTTTGCCCAATAAGCCTCTTCTTTCTTCCAACATCACTCCCCTTTTCATTCAGGAGCAAATGTTTCGCGGTCAAATGTCCATGAGGATGTGCATAGTGTCTGGTTGGTGGATGAAAGATGTAAAAACAAGACTAAAATGCTACAGCATGCGAAGCTTATGAATTTTCAACCATCAAAAAGATATAGACAAGATGCAAAGCAATCGTGTGATACATTTTGATTTGAACTGAGAAACCATTTTGAGCAGAAATTTCATCTAAAAACTCCACTGCTCATTCATAAGCAGGCGGCAATTTATGGTAGAAATTATAATTTTTTTGTCAGGTTTTGCTCAAATGATGAGTCAGTCATTTTTGAATTTTTTTCATTATTTTCAGTTTCAATTTCACAAATACAAAAACCACCAACTTTGATTTCAAAACACTTGCTTTAAATAGTACTGCTACGAAGACAAAAATTCAAAAATTGGAGCATGATTCACATTGAAATCGAAATTGATCTTATTACAAATACCTGCATAATTTGACTCATTATTGCATTTTAGATTGATTCTAATATTTTTCAATTTATTTTTTATCCAATTTATTAGCCTTTTTAATTTTATTGGAGCTAAAAGTTCAATTAAAAGCTTATTTGATTTGTTTTTATAGTAATTAGTTGTTTTTTTCATTTTTTTGATTATATATTTTTCTCCATATTTGTTGTCCTCTTATTGCCAAAATTGCCGCCTGCTTATGAATGAGCAGTGGAGTTTTTAGATGAAATTTCTGCTCAAAATGGTTTCTCAGTTCAAATCAAAATGTATCACACGATTGCTTTGCATCTTGTCTATATCTTTTTGATGGTTGAAAATTCATAAGCTTCGCATGCTGTAGCATTTTAGTCTTGTCTATCTCTTGGCCATGTGGAAAACATATTTATCTGGTACCATCGGCAGGCCAAATGTGGGCCTCTTTTCTCCAAAATTTGGAATTGCCTCGAGTAAAAAGTCAAGGAAATACAATTTCTACTAGTGGAATCTGCTGCTTGGTCAGTTGCATTTTGTTTTTGGCGCGCAGTTCAGTGTCTCTTTCCATGCGCGCCCAAAAACAAAATGCAGATGACGCAGCAGATTCCACTAGTAGAAATTGTATTTCCTTGACTTTTTACTCGAGGCAATTCCAAATTTTGGAGAAAAGAGGCCCACATTTGGCCTGCCGATGGTACCAGATATTTCTCCCACTTTTAATATAGTATAAAATGTAAAAATACAAATTTGATATTGTTGGCTATATATTTAGTTAAGATTTTATTAGATAAATCAAAAAGTGAATAAAAAAAACTTATTTGAAAAATATAACGAAAAGGAAAAATTCGAAAATGAAAAATATTATGCAAATTCATTGGAAAATTAACATATTTTTGAGAATTTTTCTTGTCTTAAACTCAGGGCAATCGATTTTTGGGAACAAGGAGTATTATTTTTGGTCTGCCGATGGTACCACATATTTCTTCCACTTTTAAGATAAAAAAAAAGAATAAAATAAAAGGATCAAAGAAGGTTTGAACCTGGTCATCTCTGAATCGAGTCAAATAGACAAGCCACTTGACCACACAGCCGCACAACTTCCTTTGTAGACTTAGACCATATTAATTGCACAGAATTACCATTGAACCTTGCCAATTGATGCCTTAAGTACAGGCCGATTGAATACCTACTATCGTCCATTGAATAGATGCGGAGAAGAAGAAGGAGAAGAAGGAGAAGAAGAAGGAGAAGGAGTTCGGACAAATGGTTTTGAGTGATTTTCTAATGATTGCTGCAAGTTTTGGGCGATTTCTCGCGAGTTTTGGACAATTCGATGATGCTCTTTCCAATGCAAAAAGAATCAGAACGATTGGATTCTTCTGTGAGGAGCAGGAGCCTTATCAATTTTAAGATTTTAAGATCTAGCAATAACCCCGAAAACGTACACCTGGGTCGAAAAGAGGGGCTGGGCGCTGACACTTCGCTAATGCTCCGTTCGCGCCAGCCCAATGCCACATGAACAAGACTACGAGTTTGCCACATGAACAAGGCTTTAAGACTCGGCGCTCTTGCTCTCTATGATTCCATAAAGCTCAAAAACCTATTTCATGCAAGCTAACCTGAGCATCAGTTTATAAAAAACTGCGCAGTTTCACTGAAATGAAACATTAGAAAATTGGGTAGAGCACAAAATCGAAAAAATCGCTCTCAAAAACGTGAATTGATTGGGAAATTTCTCCATGTAGCCTATGCCAAAAATAGCACCATTAGAAAGCTGAATTAATTTGCAAAAACACGTAATTCTTAGTTTTTTCTGTATGGCATTTGTTGTAAAATGCCATCATGTTAAAGTTTGGAATGTACTTATTTTTGCAGTTTTCTTCCTTTTTTTTTAAAATATTTAAAATTCTAAGCACTAAATCAAAATTTCAAGAATTTTGCCATCTGGAGCACACTTAGAGCTTTCGATTGAGGTATAAATGTCCTAGGGTTCACCCTACCAATCTTCCAATCAATTCGGTCACACGCAACCATGCAAAAACTCGATCACCCATTCATAACTAGGGCGCTGTCGCGCCCTAGGAGGGGAAAGAGAGGAGGAGTGTTGTTGTAGGTGATGATGCGGGCAGCGGAGGCTCTGCTGAATGTGGTGGAGCAGGAGACGGAGGAGCGACGACGGCGACGAGAGGTGAAACTGGTCAAGCTCCTCGGCCAGCTTCGAGCTCATACCCTCCATGCTCGCCTACTACACGCTGGGTAATACATTCCCCTCCCACCTCAAAGCCCCATTCCTCCTTTTGGCTACTTCAATTCGGGAGTCTGGTCTTTACAGTACTTTGATGTTTCACTGGATCAGTTTGTAGAAATTGTTAGAAAAAGATGCAATTCCATATTCTGGACAATGTATATACAAAATTGTATGACACCTACTATAATTTTTTTGCTTGCACATAATTACAACAATTCGCGGAAAATCAATGATACTGATCGGGCAAATCAATGATAGTGAAACGTGCAGGCGTTGCCTCATGGCATGAGATCGGCGAGCGAAGGTGTTCCTGAGCAGGAAAGCTGTTGCAGGCTGTTCGAGGCGGCGGATCTGCGGGCCCAGGACGTCCTCCCCGTTCTCGCACTCCTCATGCAGCTCAGTTTCACGCCCGACCATCGCGCTGCCATGACCCAGCTCGGTTCCACTCCATTCACACCCTCCTTTCCAGCTTTGCCAATCCTCGCAACGAACAACCCCAATAAGCCCTCCCTCTGCCAGGTTTAGCTAGTGAGGATTGGTGATTGAGGCGGCCTGGAGGCGCTGGGTGAGATGCTAATCTGCGACGAGGTGCTGCGAACAGAAGAGGCCGCTGGCAACTCGCTGGAGGCATGCATCTTCTTTCTTTCATACTCCTCGACCCGGTGTCAAAGGCAGAGTGTGGTTGAGATTCGACGACTGGTGGGCATGAGCCTGACGAACCTGACGTTTGGGGATGAAGCGGCCAAGGCTCTGCTGGCAGGGTTGCCCTTCCTCCTCGACGCCGTCGTCGCTCAGATCAGGCGACCTGGGGAGGAGCTGCGCTCGGTTCCTCCTTCCTTCAAGCATAGAATGGCTCACAAGACTGGCATATCATTCACTGCTCACAGGGTTGATGTTTCGAATGAATATTAAAGGGTAACGTCATCTGCTCTGTGCAATTTTGTCCGTTTAAGTGTAAGTTCATTGAAATAGACGGGGAGAGGAGGGCAATGGAATTAGTGGTTATGAGAATGGGTTTTAGGTATATGGAAGCGTGATTCGAAATCTATCCTGGAAGGCAGAGGAGGAGGCAAAGCGACGTTTGGAAGAGGCGGGGGCAGTTCCCGCTCTTCTCACCGCCGCCATGGAAGCTGAAAAGGAGGTTTTACCCAATTACCAGTCTCCTGCATTTACTCTCTGACTTGCCTGCTTCGCTACTAAACAATTTGGCTCAGCTATCAAGTCTCAGTTGGTATTCTTCCATAAATGCTTTCACGTTTGCTTCTGACGGCTAGAGTAGTGCTGGAGGGCTTCTGAGGAAGGGATGTGAGGATGCGTTGGCTTGGAGGGTACGCTGAAAGCAGTGCTGAGCGCATTGTGGAATCTGTCGGCGCACTCGACGGGGAACAAGCGGGCGATCTGCGGGGCGGCCGGAGGCTTGGCCTTCCTCCTGCGAACTCTGGCCGCCACCACGGCCAGCCCTCGCGCAACCGCCATCGTTGAAAACGCCGGCGGCATCCTTCGTAACGTCAGCAGCCAGATTGCGGTTTTGCCTATCTACTCAACTCTTTCATGTTTCAATCTTTCATTATCATTCGCTGTGGATGAGGTACCATAATTACATCGGTACTCACTGTCTCATACCATGGCTCATACTGAGTCATCCTAAGATAAATTTAGGTGGAGAACAATTGGATTTTCTAATTTTGCTCGGACAAGGGCGGCTGTTTGAGGTGTCGGAAGAGCTGCGTGAGGTGTTGCGGGAGCAGAACGCTTTTCGCATCCTCTTGGCGCATTTGGAGAGTCCCAGCCTCACCATCGTCAGCAATGCCTGTGGAACCCTGTGGAACCTATCTGCCAGGTTACTCCTCACTGCATCACCATCCACCAAACTCTAATGTTCTATGGCAGATGCCCGGAGGACCAGCGGACGCTGTGGAAGCTGGGGACGGTGCCGATGCTGCAGGGCCTCATGCACAGCCGACACCGCAACATTGCCCAGGGCGCCACCGCCGCCCTTCGCAATCTCCTCTCAAACCCACCCCTCAACGCCACTCTCGATCTGGCCGCCGAGCCTCGACCTCGCCATCTCCTCCCGCCCAGTGCCACTGTCGGCGCTCTTAGGTTGCCTGCTCCTCCTTCTGGCATTGTCTCACGGAATCAGTATCAGTTAACTGTCGGGGAAAGGATCTCAATGGTGGAAAATGAACGACATCGCTGTGTGATAGACATTTTTAAGTTAATTGAAAGCACGAAACATCACGGAGTGTGGTGACTTTACCTCACTTCAATTTGAACTAGGCAGGGGCAGTAGAAAAGGTAACACCAGAGAGCTCAAACTGGTAGCCTGGTAGTCAAATTCTACACCAAGTTTGATATTTCACATTCTTTGAAAGCTGATGAGAGAGGAGAATGGTGTGGAAAGGAAGCAAGGATACAGGTCGATGGAGGCATCGACGGAGAGCGAGCGCTCCTTCGTGTCTCGCACAGCGTCGGCCCCATCCAAAGCCCTCCTGGCCACTATGGGCGGCCTGGTGAGACCCGTGGAATCGAGGACGGCGGCGTCCGCGAGCCCTCCACCCTCCGCCAACCCTCAGCTCCTGGCCAGAGGCCCAGTCTCCAGAGAGGAGGCCGCCAACGCTGACAAGGCCGCCGTCCTTCGCTACCACAATTCCCTTCGCAAACACTATCGACACCACGCCGCTCATCAGGTATGCCCTCTTTATGCTCCTGCTCTGCCACTACACTTGATGTTTCAAAGTATCTATTATAAACTGCGTTCGTTCATTCCAATCGATGTCTGATGGAGATCACTGATAATTGATTCTAAATATGAGGACGCGATTTCTTCTATTTTTGTCTATCATTAAAAGGAGAACAAAGGTTTTTTGCACGGCTCTTTTTATAGGGAGCTCCGCCAGAGCTGCTGAGTGGGACAGGCGAGGATGAATCCGAGGACCGACCAAAAGCCTTTGGCGTAGAAACGTCTCCGGAGCAAGCGGCCGGAAGCAGACAGGCCAACGCCTCCGCCCTGGCCTCCCCGCTGATGGGCTCTCGACGCTCCTCCTGCGACTCCCTCGCCGACGCCCTCCTCGACAACACCGGTCACGACTCCTCCGACTTCCGCTCCACCGTACCCTCCGTCTACTCCACACGACCCGCCACCGGCGCCGTCAGCCCCTCCGACCTTCCCGACTCACCCGGACGCTCTCTTCCTCCCAGCCCCCGTCCTACCCAGCAACAGCAGCAGCAGAGGGACCCCGACGCCTTCTCACCCAGCAGCAGCTTCAGCGCACTCACCATCGACGACGGCACACACATCGCCACCGCTCGCCCAACCCTAGCCACGGACACCCACCCGCTCGAGGACATCCACTCTACCCAGAAGCAGGACAGTGGGGAGGGGCCGGAGGCTTTGCCGACGTCGGGGACGATGGAGAGTGTGGTGGAGGCGGCGTCGGAGGAGGACCCGGAGTACGCCGTGTTCGCGGGCGGCGGGGGCCCCTCGGGCTTCCTGCAGAGCTCCCTCACCTCCGCCTACCCAACGCCCATGAAGGCCTCCAAGAAACCCCTCACGGCCCTCAAGGCTCGCCGGGTGCCCAAGGGCGGCCACATCTCCGCCGCCATCCACTCCGTCCTCCCCCGCCCCACCACCAGCAGCAGCAGCAAGTCATCGCCGCGTCCCGTGGCTGTCACCAAGCCCATGATGCGAGCCGCGAAGGAGCCGGAGGAGGAGGAGGACGAGCAGCCGAAGCTCTTCGCTGTGGAGGGCACCCCTCACGGCGGCTCCAGAGCTCACTCCCCACCACCGCCAGCCCCAGCCAAGGCCTCCCCCGCGCACAAGCCCAGCCCTGTGCACAAGGCCTGGGCGGTGGGCGAGAGCGGCGGGCTGCTGGAGATGAGCGGGATGTCGGGGGCGCTGGTGGCCAGCGGAGGAAGCGAGCTGGAGGAGGCAGCTCTGGCACCGGCGCCGTTCCTCCTGGATGTGAGTCTGGGCCAGTCGAGTGGGCTGGAAGCAGTGCAGCCGCCAGAGGAGCTGATGGCCATTTCTGGCTGCAGTCTCATGCGCGGCTCTGCCACCTCGGAGAAAGTTCGCTTCCTTCATTCCCTAGTTTCAAAGACCTTTCCAGCTCAAGTACAAGCATCACTAGGTGAAGGATGCGTCGAATCTGCTGCTAAAAGACTCGCTTCTACGCCAGGCTGCACAAGCAGCGCCGCCTCCTACAGCTCCTCAAGATGTCTCTTCCTTTTTTGTGAAAACTTGCGAGGACCTGAATTGCATTCAATTGTCAGCAATCGGAGGGTAGCAGTCTGTCGGAGGACAACTACAGCAGGGGCGACGCAGACTCCGAGCACTACGACATCAGTCTGGAGGACGTGGACCTCGCCCTTGTCGAGGAGGACGCCGCCGGTCTCGCAGCTCGTCTGGACGCCCCCGAGGTACTCCCATATTCCCTCCTCCGAACCCTTTCACATACTTTCAACTCATCTACAGGAGGAGGAACTGCTGATCGACTGTGAGACGCTAAGCTTGGTCTCCAGCGGTTCCGCCAGGCCCAGCCTCACCAACTCTCCGGCCAGGAAACTCACCCCACGCATCTCCAAACAACCGCCCCCGGCCGCCCTTCCAATCCCTATCAAGGTTATCCTCTTGCCAAGACTTCTTGATCAAGAAAACGACGATTATTAGGCTCGCAAAGAATTATTGCGATTTTTAAATCCATATTGAATTTTTTAATCCTTACATTTAAAGTGGTAGGATTGTTATTAGTGCATTCATTGTTGGGTGAATTGGTGAAAGAATGCGTGATAGGGTGACAAGGTATTATCGGCTATCGCCAAGATGCGCGGCCTTTGTTCCAGTACAAGTAATAACCACTAGCTACGTTACAAAACTTTTCAATTCGCATGGTTGATACGTACCTGCCAAAAATTAGCTGATTTCATTGAAAAACAATGGATTTATGCATATTGATTTTGGGTTTTTGTCAATAAATCAAGATAAAATAAATATTTCAATAAATCCTTTTGCCAGCTTTAAGATATTACTTTGATGGATGTACCTGCCAAAAATCAGCTGATTTCATTGAAAAACAATGGATTTATGCATGTTCAAATTTTTGAAACATCAAGATTTTGGGTTTTTGCTTATAAATCAAGATATAATAAATATTTCGAAAATTCCTTTTGCCAGCTTCAAGATATTACTTTGACGGACGTACCTGCCAAAATTCAGCTAATTTCATTGAAAAACCAGTGATTTATGAATTTTCGTATTTTGAAACATCTAAAAATTGAGTTTTGGGCAAAAATCGAAAAATTACGTCAATCGCAAAAAATGGCCTGGAGATACCACCCAGGCGGACCTTCATGCAAAAAATTAGCCAATTTCATTGAAAAACCGCGGAGTACGGGCCCCGGACAGACATATATATATATATACTAGTCATATAGGTCAGTGGGCGCGCTACGCGCGGCCACCTAATTTTTGCGCGGCCGACGGCCGCCTGCCGCGGAGGGCAGGGCAGTCAGAGCTCCGGAGGCCGGAGGGCATGGGTGCGGAGGCCACGGAGCGTAGCCTGGCATGCGAAGCATGCTAGGCAAAGCGTAGGGGCCGTAGCACCCGTGCCCGGAGGCCGGAGGAGCTCTGGCGCCCTGCCCGAAGCGGCGGGCGGCCAAGGCCAGCTTAACCAGTTACCCCATTTTTGCGTCCGTCTGTCCGCATATATATATATGTGTCTTTCCGGGGGCGGGCCTCCGCGGTTTTTCAACGAAATTGGCTGATTTTTTGCATGAAGGTCCGACTGGGTGGTATCTCCAGGCCATTTTTTGCGCTTGACGTAATTTTGCGTTTTTCGCCCAAAACCCAAATTTTTGATGTTTCAAAGTACGAAAATTCATAAATCACTGGTTTTTCAACGAAATTGGCTGATTTTTTGCATGAAAGTCCGCCTGGGTGATATCTCTAGGCCATTTTTTGGGCTTGACGTAATTTTTCGATTTTTGCCCAAAACTCAATTTTTTGATGTTTCAAAGTACGAAAATTCATAAATCACTGGTTTTTCAATGAAATTGGCTGATTTTAGGCAGATACGTCCGTCGAGGTGCTATCTTGAAGCTGGCAAAAGGAATTTCCGAAATATTTGTTATTTCTCAGTTTATGGACAAAAACCTAAATTCTTGATGTTTCAAAAATTTGAACATCCATAAATCGATGGTTTTTCAATGAAATCAGTTGAATTTTGGCATGTACGTCTCTAATGGTGATATATTGAAGTTGATAATAGAATTTTTCGACACATTTATTATTTCTTGATTTATAGTCAAAAACCTAAAATCTTGGTGTTTCAAAAATTCGAACATCCATAAATTACTGGTTTTTCAATAAAGTCAGCTTAGATTTGGCAGATACGTTTGCTGCGGCAGTATCTTAAAGCAGTTAAAAGGAATTGCTTAGCTTATTATCTGGAACAAAGGCTGCGCATCTTGGCAACAGCCGAGAATACCTTGTTGGAAAAAAGAGAGCCATATTTGGCTTACCGATGGTACCAGATATAGTTAAAGTTATGTGACCAGTACTGTCCCTTCAAATCTTCCTTAAATACAATTGTGTTATTTAGAGGACAAAACCATGGCCTTTCCAGCTTTTACACAGCATGATAGGCGCTCAAAGATCTCAAGATGCTTGCATACATTAGGTCAATGCACATCATCCGCATGGCCTGGGCAAACACTGACTCAACCTTGCCTTGAAGAATTACTTAACTCATCCCAAATACATCAGACTCCTGGGTAGGCCGAAAATCGAAAAATTGGCATCAGTCAATCCATTTTTTTAAAAATATTTTACAATAATCTTTGAACACTAAGCAATGCATTTTAAGCAGAACTGTTGTAGCTTCAATTCAAAAAAAAGTCCGACAAAGAAAGTTAAAAAATGGAGGAGCTATGAAGTTTTGAAGTCTAAAAAAGCCCAAAAATGCCAAAAATGCGCACGTTTTCGATTTTTTCATATTTTCAACATTACCCATGCACAGCGCGCCCCAAAAATTATTAAATAATTTCTCAATACTGATACGTAGAGCTATCGTATGCCAGGATAAGTCAAGAATCCAGGTGGCGCCGAGGCACCCCCAAAAATGGCATCACGCGTATTATATAAGATATATATATGCGGACAGACGGACACAAAAATGGGGTAACTGCTTAAGCTGGCCTTGGCCGCCCGCCGCTTCGGGCAGGGCGCCAGAGCTCCTCCGGCCTCCGGGCACGGGTGCTACGGCCCCTACGCTTCGCCTAGCATGCTTCGCATGCTAGGCTACGCTCCGGGGCCTCCGCACCCATGCCCTACGGCCTCCGGAGCTCTGACTGCCCTGCCCTCCGCGGCAGGCGGCCGTCGGCCGCGCAAAAATAGGAAGAGTTCTAGGGTGGTAAGAAGCGAACGAAGGGGCTGACGACGGGTGCGTCAATTCCGGGCCCAGTGGTGCGGACAACGAAGACAGCCCAGCTACGCGCACAGAATGCTTCTGCCGCCGGCCTCAAGACCACGCCCCCGCGCCCCACTTCCAGGTTATTCCTCACTCCTACCTACTGGGGCCTCTTGCGTTTCAGGTTTTTATTTTATTTATTTATTGGCAGGGTCTGGTAATGGGTTGGCTGCTGATCTAGTTAGTTTAATTATCATAATATTTTCCTAAGTTGCTTTGCAAGTTTTACTCATAGTAAAAGTCAAAACTGGTCTTCGAATGAATAAGCAAATGGCAGGTCGCCGGCAGCCAAGAGTCGTCCAAGTCGGCGCGAGAGCTCTTCTGGAGCTGAGGATCGAAGTGTGCGAAGTGTTCCGAGCGCCAAGAAAGGAACCTCTCCTGCCCTCTCTTCTCCCGATGCTCGAGGCACTCCCCTATCCTTTCTCACCCCGCCCCAGCAGACAACTGAAGGAGGAGCAATGTAGGGCCTGGGAGTGGAGCAAGGAGTCGGCCACCAGTGCCACCGAAACCGCGCTCCGTCCTGCCCTCCAGGAAGCCCAGCAACAGCGGCAAGGCCAACGGAAACCCATCGCCCAAGCCCCACGGAAACCCATCACCCAAGCCCCCCGCCCCCAACTCACCCGCCTCCCCCAACGCCAACTCACAGCCGCCTATCAAAGCCTCATCCAAGCGAATGCTTGTCACAACCGTCTAGCTGGGCCTCATTCCCTCATCTCTTTGCAAATTATCCATCTTCGTAGCGAAGTGATGCAGATCGATTGAGATTAATGTTTGATCTGTTCGTGACCTTTTGCAATTTTAGCAGCTTGCCACAGATTTTTTGCGAGGTTGCTTTTGAGTTGGTGGTTGTTATGCTGTTGCAGTGTTGTCAATGTGCAGCCTATGCCAGCCATGACGGTTTTGTAGCGATGATAAAAAAGCAAAAGCATAGACCCATGGGATTCGTCGTTGGCCATTGGAAGCAGAAAATGGCAAGACAGAATTTGCTCACCCGCAGATTACTTCCGTAAATAGAGATCAAAATAGTCGTCGTTAGGCAAGCGCCAGGCAAGGTCCTCTTTTGGAGCTGCAACATATGGCTGTGTTTTGTCAAGGATTCATTTTGTAAACAGATAATACCGCCATTTTGAAACAAACATTTGCTTTCTCTAAATCAATTCTGGTAATTATCTGGCTAGGAATAAAAAGCAGTTTTTGAGAACTAGAGAAGGAAATGCGGGAATGGGGTGAACCAGGTTTCCAGATACGTGGGGGAGGCTTTCCTTTCCTGTGGGCTCCTCCAGCAACCCGTTGTTCTGGGGCTGGCTGCTTCTTCACTGGCACCAGCACTCCGAAGTCGTTGCTCGCCGTTAACAGGCGCGGCCTGCATCAATTTATTCTTCTCCCATATCCCATTGCCAGCCATGAGAAATCATATTAACCAAATTCAAAGTCTAGCCTCCTGAGCAAACTAACCTTTTCCAATCAACGTATAATGAAGATCAGAGTTTGGCTTCGCTGCGTAAGAAACGTTAGATTTGTTAAGACCAGTTTCATGAGAGGGTTGAGAATCGTGGCCCAAAAATTTTTTTGCGACTATAAACTGAGTATAAGGTAATTTTCCTCAGACATTTTTATATAAGATTCCAAAAGATCCCAGCTCAAAGCTGTAAACTGATGCCGTAATGCTTGATTGAACAAACCTTACATTTTGTAAATTGTAAAATTTTGATTTAGTGAAATGAACTTTTATTTTAAGCATTTTCTTCACCAAATTTAAAAAAAACAATGCAAGTAGGCACAGATTCTGAAAGCTTATAATTAGATAAACGTTTTAGTAGCCATAGATTGGTAAATTAAGGTTTTGCATTTGAGCAACAGCCATAAGTTTGAAAACAAACTAATTTCCGAGACTTTTGTTTTTCAGCAAAAATCAAGAATATCTCGCTAGGACTTCATTTCCCTGCGCATGCGACACACATTTTCGGATTTGTCATGAAATTTTGACCCTAAAACATAAATAATATGCCCTGAGCGAGGTGAGCATCGAGAAATATTATGACTTTTTTCTCATACACTCCTTATATTGCCTATGTTATAACATAGGGCTCTAGAAATAGGTTGTAAAATTGTCACTAAAAAACTTCCCATTTCTCACACACTGACTCATGCTCAAATTCCTTTTCAGATAGATTGTTTCAAACATTTCTCCAGCTACTGGTGCCAAAAGATTAGGGATATGTACTATATTGCCAACGAAAATGGCCAAAGTTTGATGACAGGTCCAAAATTCGCCTATGCTATAACATAGGCCAAAAATGACAAAAAAATTTTTGCTCTTAATTTTTCAATTTAACTGCTCAACTTCAATCTTCTGATCATTCCGCATCTAGAAATACCATTTTTGGAAATGTTTCATCATAAAAAAAAGAAAATAAGTGATTCATAAAAACCGAAAAATAAGGTCTAAATTTCATCAATTGCAAACTCCATTTTGAGCATTTTTTTTAGTATATCCATAATAAAAATGGTATTTCTAGATGCGGAATGATCAGAAGATTGAAGTTGAGCAGTTAAATTGAAAAATTAAGAGCAAAATTTTTTTTGTCATTTTTGGCCTATGTTATAGCATAGGCGAATTTTGGACCTGTCATCAAACTTTGGCCATTTTCGTTGGCAATATAGTACATATCCCTAATCTTTTGGCACCAGTAGCTGGAGAAATGTTTGAAATAATCTATCTGAAAAGGAATTTGAGCATGAGTCAATGTGTGAGAAATGGGAAGTTTTTTAGTGACAATTTTACAACCTATTTTTAAAGCCCTATGTTATAACATAGGCAATATAAGGAGTGTATGAGAAAAAAGTCATAATATTTCTCGATGCTCACCTCGCTCAGGGCATATTTTTTATGTTTTAGGGTCAAAATTGCATGACAAATCCGAAAATGTGTGTCGCATGCGCAGGGAAATGAAGTCCTAGCGAGATATTCTTGATTTTTGCTGAAAACCCTCCAATATAAAAAACATACTTTATGATTCCGAAGCTTTTTTTTCACAAAAAACTCGCAATAATGCCCAAACAAATGACACCACGCTCTTTATCAGCTCAAAAGCTCCAATTTGATATGCAATAGTTGGTAGTTGCAAGAAAATATGAAAAGAAAAAAATATTTTTTTGGGCAGCATCCTCAATACTAATAAATTGCATTTCTTGCTGACCTCTCTTTACATTTGTACCCATAGTGGCCTAACTAAACCGAGTTGGGTGCTCTCATTTTGGCTCATAGGACAAAATTAAATGCTTTTTCAGAAAATAGAATAAAATTGGGGGGTCAAAAAAATTTTTGGGCCACCTTCCTTTAGCCATTCGCCACTTTCTCGCGAAACGCCTCTTAAAACCTGAAGATGGTGTGGCAAGCAAATCCATAGTTGAAAAGTAGTGATTGGCTAGGAAGCAGAGCAAAAAGGCGAACGGAACATAGGCGTTGGCCAGTCCATCGCCGGGGCTCCAGGATTTGGCCCGTTTCTTCTTCTTCCGCTTCTTCTTCAGCGCAGCCGCCTTCCCTGCATTGTCCGGCACTAGCGGCAGCGGCGCTATGGCTGCAACTTCCCTCTTTACTGCTCAGGATTCAGTGAGGAGGTTGAGTGAAACCCGGCTCTCGCGGCTGCTGGGCTGGCGTGGGACTGAGTTTGGGGCGGAAGGTCTTGGGGGAGACCTTCTTCTTCTTTGACTTCTTCTTCTTCGGTCGGAATGGGCTGGCTGGCGGTCCCACTGCACTCGGCTCAGCTGACGGCGTTGGGGGCTTTGAGTCCGTCTTCTCTTCAAACACACTTCAGCTTTCAGCATTTCCTCAGTCCAAAGTTTGTTGAGTATTCACTTGACAACCATTCACTCATACTCCAGGAACGAGGGCAGTGAAACCATGGTTAAACCAACACCAACACCAGGGCAAAAAGTAGGAACTTTTAGTTTCATGCACTTTGGATTTGAGGTAAAATGTCACAAAAACGTCCGAAAATTCGTCTTACCTGAATGATGAGCATCGATTGCGTCTTATGTGATAAGCACATTTGAGCTAGACATCAAAAACTATGAGAATGTCAGGTGCAACCGTCGGATTCAGAGTCACTCTTTGGGTGGCTGGGCGTTTGCTGTCTTGGAGATTCAGTACGAGATTGTCTCGGTGACTGTTGCTCTGCTTCCTGGAATGGTTGAGCAGTTGTGGAGGGGGGCTCCTGGTCACTGTCGTCCTCCTCTTCCTCCTCCTCGTCGTCTTCATCCTCTTCTGCCATTTTTCATAGCTTATACCTCATTTCAAAGCCATCCATCTAGATATATTTTTAAACTAATTGCAAAATTGGTCTCTTAAATACATTGACAATCCTACGAAAAAATGAAGATGCACGTGAATATGACGAAATACAATTGGGCTTGCGCGAGCGGAGCGTTAGCGGAGCGGAAGCGCCAAGCCCCTCTTATCGAGCAACACAACTTAATGCAGCTTTCCCAAAGTTTGCCAGGCTGTAGCTCGTCACACAGACATCGGAGAGCACTGCAAATAGGCTCATTCGACGCGCCGTGGTCGAATTGTGGGGGGGTCCTTCTTTCTACAAAAAAATTTTTAGAGCCATATTGAAAAAGTTATTTCAAAAAAACTTTTTTTTAAAAAATGTCCGGTGTCCGGGCCGCACACTGTCCGTCCGTCCGTCCGTCCGTCCGTCCATCCGTCCGTCCGTCCGTCCGTCCGCACCTTTGCAGACACTTTGGCAGCGTCTGGGGCTGGGATCTCAACGGTTCTAGGGTAAATCAGGCCAAAAAAAGTGTCAAGGCACCTCGATTTTTGGCATTTTCGCGCGTTTTTTAGGTTGAAACATCAACTTTTTGGGTAAAAATTTAGTTTTTTTCGGGGGTTTTTTTGTTGTGTTTTTTATTCCTCTCACAGGGTTTTTTGCTAAAATAACAGCGCCATATAGGTATTTTGGGACGTAAGATTACTATTTCGGCACCCGTTTGCTTCTACCTGGTCCACCTGGGCTTAGCACCAGGCCACCGTGAACAACAGGGCATAATTATTAATTTCATCCCAAGCATTTTAAAAGGGTTCTGGTCCTACAAATATCATCATATAAGCAATATGTAACTGAACGAAGAAACAAATAACGCATCCCACACGATATAGTCACCGAGGTTATGGATGCCATCGATTACCTCAAACCCTGTTCCCCTTGCTTCAGTGAATGTGGCGTGCCCCCTATTTTACATATCTTAACACTGGGTAATTTCATGTCAAAAAGAAAAACGATGATGATGGCATTTTTCTAATGGTGCACCAAAAGCCAAGTAACCAAACCAAAAGCTCTAATGAATATCAAAAGATGCCTTAACTACAACTCCGCTCTACTATGCAGCGCAAATTTGCTGCATCATTGACATTACGAAATCTTTTACTTTTGATGAAATGTTCATTGTAATTTCGCAGTGAAGGTCACACCAGACGAGTAAAGGAGAACTTCCGTAAGCTTGAAGAAAACTCTATCCAAAAAGCGGAAGTTGATGATTTATTAGAATCTCCAGGTTTACCTTTCTTTACCCTTATTCATTCTTAATAAGTTGATTTAAGGTGCTTGCGACAAAACTAAAAAGATTGGCTTTGGAACTAGGGAGCTGGTCAAAATTAGATTTGAGCAGTTGGCTGATAATATCTAAGGGTCGTGATATTAACCTTAGTCATCTCTGATTTTAAACCTGAGGCGCGATACGTGCAAAAAGATGACAAAATCATCCTGAAGCAAGTTTATATAACGTCAGACTATGAATCCATGAGAAAAAGTGAAGCCCGCTCGATTGTAAATGAGAAACCAGACCCAAATCTTCCATCAAGTTTGAAATCATACCTTTCAAAAAAATTGTGGCTTAAAACAGCCTGCTTGATTGATCTGGGGAATGGACTTTACTTGAGCGAAGGTATGAAGTATTGGATTTACGGAACGCTTTACAAGCATTAAAATGAGGCCTTGTTCCAACATGACACTTAGGAGCGCTTCATAGATGTTATCAATAACAAATATCGAAACCGCAACTTTTTGCTGACCCCTGCGATAAATGCAAGCAACAATGGCAGTGTTTCTTTCTCCTCGATCTCTACTCTATCTTGATTTCAGCAGATAATATGGATGCGGAGATGGAAACCGGAAAATCAAGGGAAAGAACGACAGATTCTGACCTTATTTACAGAAGCTTGTTGCGGATGATCCCAAAACCCCTTTTTTAACACCTACTGAGGCGCGCCCCTACCATCTTCCTCTGAAACCTTTTATAGAATGACAAAATTTGCGAGACTTTGAAAGTGATTCTCCATGATTATATCAAGGAGGCGAGCTTTATCATCGATCTGGTGGAACTGAAATGGATTTACCAGACACGTTCTCTTGTTCTCAAATCACGACCTCCATGGATGAAGAAAATGGGGATGGGGAGGGAAAATTTTCTTCTTGAGGTCAGAGGAATCTGACACACACAGGAAACCATTATCCAATGAGAGAATCTATATCATAGTCTTTTTCCAAAGGAGGCAGGCGAGATTGTCAAAAGCTTGAAAATCTCATGGGAAACTTATGAGAACATGAGGGTGAAACCTTAATCCATGTGATTAAAAAAAAAAAAAAACCTCCGCATGACCCCCTTTCCTCATGGGCGTGGTTATTCCCATTTTAACCTTGTTTAAAATTTCAGATATGTCAAACCAAGAAAATATGATGGAGGAGGTCAACGAATTCAAGGTCCAGCGGGAGTACCTCATCCATAAGCTGAACAAACCGCTCCAGCTCTCCAAGGAGGAACAAGAGCAACGCAAGCAACTCATTGACAAGGGACATGCAGATTATTGCATTCAAGTGGTTCCTCTTGCTACCCTTCCTCCAGGAGCTCAGCTTCTGGAGTGGAACAGGGAAAAAAAGTTGATGCGGATTAAGACATTCGAAAATATGACCCACAAGGATGTCCACATTAACCATGGAAGCCTCCTTGTGGAGCAATATGATGCAAAGATCATTCAGATCCATGATCGGACTCTGATCAAGGTCCAGATAGCGAAAAAATTATGGCCAGCTGCTCAAAAGGCGATACAACAGTTGGATGTTGCCAAGAAAGGAAGGCGTCTGGAGTCTGACAAGAACATGTACTACTACCTCCCTGGAAGGGACATTTGGAATCCTCCCCCAAACCTTACCGAGGAGGACTATATCAAGATCATCCAGCACGTTGTGGGCAAGCATTTTCCTCCAGATGACCAGATATGGAACGATGTGAGGAATGCCGTGGAGTTCCTTGAGCACAATGCCCTGTGCACACAGACAATCATTCCCCTCATGGAGCTCAGGGATGTTCTCAAGTCCAAGGCCCCCACCCCCGATGAGGACATCGATGGACTACGTAAGCTAAAAAACCAGTTAATTCCATTTCAACCAATTTCATTTCAGGCAACCTTTTCCCCAATGAGCGCACTGTCAACTTTGCGATGTTGGGTATATTCGAGCTATGCATGGAGCGAAAGCTAAACCGTATTCTGGCGGATGCTCGACGGGAAATCTACAACGCTGACGCTGAGGAGGACTATCAGGCTCGAATAGAGGCAAAGCTCAGTCGAGTCCGAGCTGAGCGCTGGGAGCTCTATGATATACAACATAACATTGGGTATATGCTTCGGAAGCTGGCCCAGGAGGTGGGGTGGAACAGTGAAATAGCTGACGAGGTCAAGGCTAACCGATTTCTCCTCAACTCCATACAGAAATTCCTTGTTGCGCTTGGCTATTTGGAACCACCCATCGACTATGAGGGTGACGAGGAGCCCCCAGCCCCAGCATTTGATAAGTGGAAGATATTTCCTGTGAACTGGCACAGGAAACCCCAGTTAGAAAGAAAAGTTACCCCCATTCCCCCCTAAAAACACTGGTTTTCAGGACGGAGGCAACAGCCGAGAAGGCGCTAGGCTCTCTCTTTGGACCAGGGAGCAAACCATGATCAGCAATTTGACCTGCTTGAATCACTTTTTAATCCTTGTTCTCCTTTTTATTATCCTCCTTTTTCTAGGCGCGATTTTTGATGCTGTTGTTGATCTTCATTTTGACTAACATTGTAGATGATCAAAAAACTCGAAATCGACAGAGGCTTTTGTGAGGACCAAATTGAATATTTATTGGCTGGAGTGTTGCATCACCTGTGCGTGGAAGTCAATCAACTCCCCTGGCCTGAGACAGAGACCTTTCCTGGACCTTTCGACGACGAGTGTCTCCCTCTCAAATATCTCTGCGACTCTGTCACTGGAAACCCAAGACATAAACAGGAAGACTTGCTCAAGGACTTTAGCTCTCTCTGGAAGGATATTCTCTCCTATCGCTCCTCTCCCACTACAAAGTTTACCTGGGAAGTAAAGTAAGTAAGACCCTCCTTTTTCTCCTCTTTACCTCCTCACTTTACAGGCGCTGGACATACGACCGAAACCCTCGAGTGGAATACCGCATTATATGCTACGCAGAGCGAGCTCTAACCGAAGGTGTTATTAAGTTTGGTCAAGGGAAGGGAAACTGGAAGGCCATTGTCCCCTTCATTGTTCTTTACATTGATCTATTCAATCTCTGGGCCTCGTCAAATAACCCCAGTTCTTGGAATTACGGGCCACCAGGCAATTTCACCCCAAAAAATCTTATTCGGATTTTCACGGAGGCTCTCCTGAAGCAGGACATCTTCAACCCTAAAAAATTTCAAGACGACGACGGGTGGAGGCACGACTGGGTATGCTCTCTCTCCTCTCTATCTCTCACATCTTCTTTTTTGCAGTATATGCTGTACGGGACCCTGACAGAGTTCAAACCTATCCCAGGGAGAGAGGAGGAAGACGAGGAGGAGGAAATCATTATCACCAACTAAACCATGGTTCTCCCTCTCTTCTCCCTAGGGTCTCTTCTCCAGTTTTTCTCCTCTAGGGGTTTTTCTCTCCCCTAGGAAGTTTTTGTATTTTAGGTTCGTCCAGTTCACCCCTGGGCCCGCGGGAGCGGGCGGGGGGCCACCCTGGGGCCTAGTGAAAGACGGAGAGGGAGAAGGAGAGTGGAGAAGGAGAAGGAGAGGGAGAGGGAGAGGAGAAGGAGAGAGATATTGCTGGTTATTGGTTTGTTAGTGATTCCACCTAACTTATGGAGATTTGTAGCTGCCTGATGTTAATAAACCACCTGAACTTGAGCGAGAGAAACCGAAAACCCCATCCCCTCCTCCCTCACCACGGATAGTAGGGGAAGATTTTAGGCCTGAAGATCACTATAGTCTTGTTAGACACGGGGTACGAAAATGGAAAAGGGCCCCCATTGAACAGCACTTCACAAAAACCCACACCCCCCCCCCCCCGAGGACCAGCTCAGTAGACAGGTACAGCTTTTACGAATCCTAGAGTCTGCTTTTACTACCATGATTCAGTCTGCCCCCCCAAACTCCACAATTCAGCTTATGGCCAGCAGTGATTCCCTCAAGGTTCGTAATAGAACCATTGTCTCGGACAGATTCAGAAAAAACGAATTCGAAACCTCTGAATTTATTGACCGCATTTGTGACACTGTCCAGTCTTCCGGTGTTTCCATAACTGAGTTCACATTCTCTATGGTTGTTTTTCAACCCATGCTAATAGGCGGGACTTTTCACAGCCGAAATGAGGTTGACTTGCAAAAGTTTATCGATATGAAAAGGTGTACCTGGAATCCACAAAGAGCTTTCAATAACGCAAAGAAATATAGCTACATGTGCCTCATGATCATCATTACAGTGGGGCTGTTCAAAATAAAGCATCCCATGGTAAAACACCAGACAATCGTCAAATACCAAACCTCCAAAAAGTTGAAACAGGACATGCTCTTCCTCATTGACGATGCAGGGATTGAGCCCAGGTTTGGACCTCACAGTTTAGAGGAGATCCAAAAGCTTGAACCTTTACTTGAGCTAGATGATGTGGGCATAAATTTTTTCGATTCCCCAGCTCCACCCTTTCACAGAATAAATCCTGAGGCCTCTGATTTCATCAATATCTTTGTGACCAGAGAGGAAGGCAACCTATTCCATGCCCGCTGGATTTTAAAACTGAATGCCTTTTTTGGGACATCCGGGGTCTGT